>JANFAE010000223.1:0-171984 GCA_024613145.1 Pisolithus marmoratus | reverse complement strand
GCTAGGATTTCCAAAACGACCAAGCGCGATATGTATGAGTAGGTTGTCGGATTGTCCTCTGTCATCTTGTTGGTGCCTGATGGCGCGAAAAGTGTTGCTACATCTCTCTGTCGACTGTTGTTTGCAACTGACAAGATCATGGATGCCACGGCATGCTTCGAGACAATCCTTTCCGGGGAGTTGGAACACTTGGAACGAAAAGGCTTTGTTGATTGGTCTGGTTCGTCGCAACGGTTAACAACGAACAATCACGTTACAGGCGTCAAACCTCCAGCAACGCAGATATGGGCATGGGTGGAGAACGAGGCAAAGAAGGAGCGTTCGGGAGGCTCCGCTTCAACCACTATTTCTCTACAGAAATCTACCCTGTATTCTGAACCTGATCCCCAGTTGAGCTGTAAGAGGCTGCCTGAAAGTTTTGAAGCCACCCCGCCGTTCCCCCTCTCTCAGTCTGCCAACAGCGATTCACTCAAGATTTACGAGGCATCCAACGTTGCTGGTAACGAGCCCTTGGACATAGTTAGGTGCCACCTCTCTCTCTCGGTAGGTTTGGCCGTCAAAGTATCATCCCATGTCCATCACAAATCTAGGTCTTCACGTGGTGTGATCCCGCAGAGTTATATCCGTGAGCCTCTTCAGCCCCTACGATGAGATAAGATATCTTGACTGTTCCTAGGGAATAATGATAGAGCCATCAAGGCATGTAGCTCGGGAGGAGAAAATCCTGCCATCCATGTGGGAGTGAGCCAGTGCTTGAGCAGCGACTTCTGCAAGGTATCTGCAGATATTGGCTGTTTACGTTCCATTGGTGAGTTTGGTATGGGTCTTTCCGACTGTTGTTCACGGGAGAACTAGGAGAAATGAAAAATGTCGCAGTGTGTGTAGATGAAGGTGAACTCCAGTTTACGTAGCCCGAATAAATGCTTGTCTATTCACACGGAGCGACACTTGCGCAGGCATGTCCGACGCCAATATTTATGGAACGCATGCACGGCCCACTGCTCGCTTCGTAGACATCATTATCGCTCTCTCCAAGGTATATGGTATCTCCACAACAAACCTACGTGTTTTCTATGACGTTTCGGGAGGATGCATTGCATTCAATTGCGGAGGAACCATCTACCTCAATTTACGATATTTCGAGACTTGGCGTGGGTGGATTTTAACTTCCATCATTCAGCTGGGCAGTTGCTAAGACAAGGCGTTAGATAATGAGCAGGTCAAAAGCGGAACCGGCAGAATGCTCAAATGTCGTGGTCCGTCTATTTTCTCGCTGTCAACCTGTTTCATTAGCTAACAAACGTTATCACTCAAGGTTCCTCGCTCTTGCTCATGAAATCGCACACAACTTGGCTGATCTGCACAACTCCGATCATGAATTTTGGTTTTCTGCGATCTGTGAAGCACATCTCAGCGCTTTCAAAGCTCTTGCAACCACCCCCGCACTTGGCTTGGTTCTGTACTGTGGCTGGCACTCATAATTAACGTTATCTTGCTTGCATACATTATCAAACGTGTTGCTCCAGTGACACCTTACTAGGTGTTCATGCCGAAGTCCCATTCCTTGGACCATTGAGTCTTAAGCACGATCTCAATATTGATAATAGGCACCCGATGTTCTGATGCTGATTGATAGAGAGCTGGTGATATGTAGCAATCAAAACCGTTCTCCTCAGAACACTGTAAGCAGGGGTGAGAGAGGTAGAAGATCCGATCAAGGACGACCATGTCCTTCGAGTGACCTATAATCTATTCCAATTGGATATCAAATAAGGGCCGCAAGGGTACGCAGTATCTTCTGGTTTTGTTGCATAGCGAGGCGCAGCCAACTGATGCTTCTCGCGCACGTCATTGATCCCCAGGATGCAGGTTGTCCGGGAACTCCGCAAAAATCTTGACGATAGGTGATTTGATGATTGGGAATCCCCGAATTACGATACGGCTTCCAATCACAGTGTAAAATCAGATAAAGCGGGCGACGACGTGCGCGATCATGGAATGGTCCAGAACTAAGTTATCCAATGCTGTTCTTTACCGGTAGGATAGCCAGCTTCGTGAAGGAGTCACCACAGAAACTTTACAGTTTGCCAATGTAAGAGGGAAGACGGATCATATAATGACCGCGACCTCGAGCACGGACTTTTCCCCCTCGCATGTATGATAGAGTATCGTCATATCGGAGGATAGCTACTCCTTGAATGAGGATGAATGTCCTCAAAAGCGAGCTTTCGCTGTTGTCGCCTGCGAACACGACCCGTTTGAGTATTGATGAACATGATGGGCTGCTTGTCTTTTATGGCCGCCCCGATAATAGAATTCTTCGTCGCATCCCTCTTCTTGGCCGGCGAGACGTGCGGAGTTCAGCACGAAATGATCAGGAACTTAGGATCAAACCTTTAGTCCACACTCGTACTGGGCGGCCTCTTTCCTTTCGTAGACCAGAGAGGCCGAGGGTCCAGCTCTATCCCGCGAGATTTGGTCCGGTTAAAAAGAGCCCGAAGTGTGTAAGGCCAAAGTTACCATACCCATAGTGTTCGCATACCCAATGATTCGCATCTCCAATGTAAGACCTCATTGATGTATCTCCTCAAGACTTCAGTGCTTCGCTTCGCTTAATGTCAAAGGCTGGGCCCTATGGCTCTCGTCACTAGCGGGGAACGCCAGCGAAGAAAGTTCGTAGATTCAGGTGATATCGATGCTCGCCCGCTTGAAGGTTCGTGAGATCTGAACGAATCGATCGTTGCGCAAAGCCGACAACCGCGCTCTGCTTCGGGCTCCAAATAGCGTTGGTGGCGGGAAAATATATACAACAGGACTGAGTCGATGATCCGTTCACCCACAGCGGGGACAATACAAAAATGCTGAATGGAATGGTTGTTTTACATCATCGCATATCTATTGGCCCTACCGATGATCTTATACAAACTAAATGTTGTTAGAAAGAGACCTCACGCAGGCATGTCCTCGAGGGGTGAGAGGTACGAGGAAATTGACTGTAACACTATGATAGACTGAAAGTACTGTTCAACGCTTCAGCGTATTTCTGGTCTTCGAGGGCTATGTCGCCTAAGCAATCCAACATCTCAGCACGAATAGCTTTTGGAATCTGAGCCTGCGTGTTTCATGTATGCATCAACAAATCGGTGATGGAACAACTTACTGGTGACCCAGTATGTACGTTCGGGATGTCCCTCTGGCATGAGCTTGTAAAGCTCCTTCGCTGAGCTCAATTAACTCTGTGAGGTACTCGAGCTCCCCGCGGATCTCGAATAGTCTCCACAGTGCGGGAACGAGGGTTCTTACCGCAGGAAGCCTGTCAGGACTACGAGTTGGAAGTAGCTGCCAGGCCTTCTTGTTTATCTTGTAATGAGTAGTGAAGATCACTGGGTTCCCTATGTATTTCATAGCGTCTCCACAGTGTAGGCTGAGGTTGATTAATTGTTGTGGTCTATCAAAGTAGCCATCTGGAGCCACCTTCGAGCTACGTTCCAATCCGGGACCAAGTAGTTGAGTTCAACTAAGCGCCCAGAGTTTACAACTCTGCATCGCTTCAGCGTTGTCAAGCACAAGGTCCGCAGCCCGGCGTTCGTGACTGCCTTCAGGGAAATGCTGAGAAATCGGTCATGAGCTTGTGACCTCGTCTGCAAACGGTTCATCGCCATCCCTGCTTCTCGGTAGCGAAATATCAGAGTTTGAGCGAGCTGGAGTAACGTCGCCCGGCCTATCCGGGTGACCAGAATGGCGCAGCTCGAGGGGCCTGTCGATAAAGCGAGATGGGCTTCGTTCAAGGTTTGCGCCTGTCGGGTCAGTCTGATAGCTGAGGGGAACTTTGCCTTCGCGAGATTGACAAGCACCGCCGCACGACATTGGTGTGTTGGAGAACAGTTATGCAAAGCACGCTCGAAATGCTGGGCAGCATTCTCAAGGTCTTCCCTCCGGTATGAATTGTGATAGAGGAGAAGAGCTTCTTGCCCTAAATCCGTCTCGCGAATGAGGACCAAAGATTCTTCGGAGTCCAGCTGCGTGAATCGTCAATCGATGGATAGGGCCGTATGCAGGGTCCAATCACATTACTATCATCGCCGCTTGGGACTACTTCCGGATGGTTAGAATACCACCGTCCTACAGTAATGAGCAGTGAGGGAGGAGCTGCCGCCCTCGATTTTCCCGGAGGGAAACGGATGACTGTATGGGCATTATGTAAGTAATATCTTGTGACAACTCAGAATTCACTCACAATTTGTCCCATTGTCCAACTCCTCTACACGACATTCTGACGTATAGAGGGCTTGCCCGTTTCCCAGCATCGGCTGTAACTCGAAGGAAGCATAAACCGTAAGTCGAACCACGTCAAACGCCTTCGAGGGCCTAGGAACAGTCAACACGCGTTACGCGGATAGATGATAATAAACTCGCAGTACAATCTCATCCTCCCATTCGATACCGCTATCAGACAACCGTATAGACTTATTTTGAGTTCTTCGTTGGTCCCCACCGAACTGAACTAGAACATAAAAGCCAACTGGCATCCGCTTGAGATCAGAGAATATATTTTGAGCACGGACACCTGTAAGGCAAGGGTCAGACTGCAACAAGGATTCTAAAAGATGAATGCGTGCATGTAATGACAATCCATGGAGCGTCAAACGGGGGTGAAGGAGGGGGGTGAAAACTCAAGGTCGGATATAGGAGAGGACGGCACCTGCTCGGGCGTAGCAGGGGGTGAGATCTCCAGCTCAGAAGTAGGTGAGGATGACGCCTCAAGCTCGAAAGCGGGAGGGTCCGAGATCTCAAGCTCGGGGGATGGGTCATGTCGGTCAGCGCTGACAACATACTTTAAATTCCCCCGAACATATGTGAAACAACAAGACGCACACTTTGCTTTGCAGAAATACGGCAGCTGAAGAGTAATCAGCAGTGACTGGTGGTTGCAACGATCAAACATTTACTATTTTCGCGTTCCGAGTCAACAGAGATGGTATAGAATCGTGTCAAGAATGTTCCAAGGCAGTCTTCTTGGAGAAGGTCTTCATATGTCAATCCTTCCTACCGGCCGTGTAAGGCATGAGTAAGATAATGCACCATAACAAACTACCTTCATCATATCCATCCATTGGCTATCGTGTGTAATAGCAACTTCGGCGTCTGGCTTCTGCTCAATATCACAAGAAATCTAATGGAGGACTGCGATATTATCATGTTAGACGAACCTTATTTAGGAGGAAACGGTTGATAATGTCGGAGGGATGAAAGGGCTGAACCATTAATGAGTCAGATGTTAGGAGTCAGACATGCAATCATGAAGTTAACCTGAGATAACTGTGGGCAGTGCTCCATACCTGTTACCATTAACAGATCGTCAGGCAGCCCACGAGCGGTTACCATCCCAGAGCTTACTTATCTGTGGAAGGTGTTTGTACCCGTCGAAGAACCCGAATAACCAGCTGAGGCAGACCTTGAACATACAAGCTAGTATGGACAAGGTTTCCGACTCCAGAATCGGCAAAACTACGGGATCAGGGAGCCAACTCCTAACTGTAATCTTGAAGCCAGTTATGAAAACAGCTTGATTGACGCTCCCGCTGTCGTCAGCAACAGAACTGTGGCGACGATCGGCGCAAAACGCGGATTCTAGTATGTAGACGTTAGGATTGTTGGGATGCCTTCGGGCCAAGATCTTTCCTATGTCACCAGTGCGGTTTTCAAATGAACCGAGAGACCAGGAGCGAGCTTTGTAAAAGCCAGTAATGAGGTAAAGAGAGCGATCGAGATGCCCTTTGTAACACGCCTTGGCGAACTCGTACCAATCAAGCGCGTTCACCCTTGCCACCTCAAGAAACTGTTCGGGTGGTGAGAGCTGTTGGATTCGGCGCCGCTGGGCAGTATAAGAATAGCGCCGGCACGGGTAGATGAGTCGAATTCATAATCGAATGATCTGAGGAGACGCTGTCAGTAAGAAGGCAGTATAGTGACGGTCGCGCTAGGGGGTACCTCGATAAGTTGTCGGGCTGGAGGTGTCGTGTTATGCCAGAGGAGTGGATCGGGCCAGCACTTATTGCATTGTCACTGCATCTAACGTCAGCGTCCTTCACAGGCTGAACAGGCTGGAAGTTCTCAGGGACTCCGCGAGGAACATGGAGAGCATTGTTGCTGCCTTTGCAGATGTTGAACAGGACGTCAAACTGGCCACTGGTATCAACGATGCCAACATCCCCGATCTGAAGTCCATGCTCTTGGTAATCTTCTGGGAGTGTACTCATTGGCTCTGGCATCCGCAGAGGGTATCCATACTTGGCACATGGTAGATGTTTTGCGTACAAATCCTGGAAGGAGCCACTCATTGGAACAGGCTTGGGGCAGGTTGAACATGAAACCAGACCTCGTGTTAAGAGTAAACGCCCGCTCGGAGTTGCCCGATCTACAGTGGTTCCGATTATTATATTAGATATACTGTAAAGCATGGATTTCACGAGGCCCTGGCAGTACTAAGAGTACATGTTGATGGGAGGGCAGTCAAACTCAGGTTGCGAGCAAGCCGACTGCTCCACTCGACAACTCGAGGATGACAGTGACTCACTCCGAACACTGGTATCCGTTTTATCGCTCCTCGCTTTCTGTCTGTATTTTCTCGGATGGAAACAAGTAGAGGGTACACCACGTATCCCATATTCCCGTTCCATGGCTGACCACGACATGGTCGCGGACCCACATCAGCACACTCTCAACGAGGGCGCCGTACCACAGGATAGATCGCGTACAGAAAGGCAGAGTGGTGAGCCTAATTCTGTAATCCGTGGATACTAGCGCTTCATACCCTGGTGGAAAGATGACGTGTTATGTCAAATTGACAATGTCGGAGGGCGGATATCGTCCCTGGTCTTCCTTGCTGACGGGAAGCACGTAGTATGCGCCTACAAGGCCGAAAAGATGATCCAAATCTGGAATATCGAAAAACCGCGGAGACAGGAAACCACTGATGAACTCTGGCGTTGCGGTGAACGTTATTGCTTCTTCCAAGGACGGAAAATTGATCGTCACGGGGAACGTGGATGGAAAGGTGGCGGTTTGGGACACGAGCCTTCAAAAAATATGCGAGGCATCAGAGCGCCACGGGAAGGTGATAACAGCCCTGGACGTATCCTCACTGCATGTTGCAAGTGGATCAAATGATGGGACGGTTCGGGTCTGGAAACTAGGGGCACTTGGGTTTCCTGCGGTACCCGCTCCGTTGATGCGTCACGGCTCAATTTCAGTCTCATCAGTCAAGTTCTCGCCGACTGGCAGGCACATTGCATCAGCCTCTGCTCGCTGGGACTGTAGTGTCAAGATTTGGCACACTCAAACCTGGGCTCACATAGTATCTATCCGAATCCGCCCACCCACACATTCACTCGCTTGGTCCAGCGATGGTCGACGATTATTTGCTGGCTGTGCCAACGGTTCGATCAATTACTTTGATACAATCACTCAAAAACACTTCTCGAAGGTTGTAGAACCTCGTCCTGGGGACGATTCTATAACTTCTCTTCGTGTCTCTAACAGCGATCAACTCCTTGTCTCTTTCTCAGCTCCCGGACGAACAGTTGACATCTGGGATATCCGTGAGACCCTTGCAAATGAGCCCCTTCGCTCTTATCGTCGATGTGTTTCGGCATCTATGTCGCCAGACGACCTTTATCTAGCTAGCACTGGCGACGACATGAAGATATCTATACGAAGCCTCTCTGGAGTTACTGAGCTGTCATATTTCTTCCACGTAAGTAGATGCCACGATCTTTGCGAGTTTACTGTCTCATTTCTTTCTTTAGTGTCTCCCTCCTTTCCTGAGTCACTCAGAGCCTGTATGTCTGATCCTTCGACTCTGGTCGATCGATATTCATTACACTTTGCACAGCTTACATATATCAGTCCCACAGCGTACCGAAATTGGAAGCTGGGAGAACTGGAGCAAGTAGAGCACATCCTGTCGAGGGAAATCGAAGACAAACGATACCAGTATTTCACTTGCTATGCTCGCGCTAACCGTGCGCTCGTTCGAATACGACGGGGGAATTTGAATGGAGCTTTGGATGACACTGAAGCGATCATGGTGAGTCAATCTCTTATCTCCAAATAGGGTGTGATCGCTGATTCCAGCTACGGACAGACGAATAGTGCTCAGATCCCACCGATTGCTCACATCGCGAAGGCTATAGCACTTATCAGACAGGGAAAACAAAGGGATGCGATGGACGCTTTTGGATCTGTCGACTTTGGTGGTGCTAAAGACTTTGTCGATTGCGTCAAGGTAAAGAGGACACTCTGTATCATCTTTTATTTCTTAACCTATCGCTCTAGTCTGTCATCTTGTTCCAAGTGGAGCTTGATAAAATAAATTGTGAGACGGAACTTGCTGAGCTTTCCCCACTGGAAGACGCCTGCTCCTGTCCATGGGTAAAAGTATGTATTTACCCAAAATTTTCAACTGAGGATCCCATGTATTTGGGCAGGCACGCAAGTCACTCCTCCTGGCAGAGCACTGCGTACAGAGAAGGGAGTGTAATGAAGGTCTACGGCTCTTAGCGGAAGTACCCGATCTTGGCCAGATTCCGGAAGCAAAAATATTACCGCTGGTGAGAAACATCCGCTAGTGCTTGATGCATTCATTGACGCACTTGTGCAAGATATTCGGTTGGGATATTTACGATTTAGAGCACAGAGTTCAGGAAGTAACATGTCAAGCTCTGTTTGCATCCGGACGTACGCAAGAGGTGAGGGACCTCATCCGAGTGAACGAGAATCGCCTCGACGAAGAGAATGAAGCGAGGAAGGCAGATCTTGGGGGGCACGCTGGTCAGTGTTTGGGCTTCAAAATTGGTTACTGCTTATTTGACAGCTATCGCCGACTTTTAGAAAAGTTAGGTGACGAGGCCATGAACCACAAGCAATATGTCGATGCCATCACCTGGTACTCTTTTTCATTGGACCTTTGCCCAGAATCTCGGGTTATTGATCGTGGATCAGGTGAGTTCGGGTGGGACTCATTCATGCCCCGTACTCAAGTGTTATGTTCCAGAATTCGCAATGGAATGTCTTGCAGCTAGCGATGTGGCAGATGTAGCAGTTGCAAAGGACTTGACCCTGACGCCTGGTTCTGCCCGTCTTCTCGTCAAGCGCAGCAAAGCAAAAGCATTCAAAGAGTTTTGGAATGAAGCTTTGGAAGATGCCGATCAGGTAAAGATTTTCTTTGCCTCATTCTCATCAGATAGTTTTAATTACACGGTGTTCACAGGCAATCGATATGGATAATTTATGTCCGTGGGGATATGAGAGAAGATACGTGGCGTTGCACGCCCTTCAACATTATGAAGAAGCGACCGAGACATTTAGCAAGATGGTTACAAAGATGAAGGAGTCTGCTGAGCCAAGCATCCGCGGTAAGTCTCTTCGGTACACATATTGAAAGCCAGGTGTTGACTACGTTCTGTAGAGTTGAGCATGAAATATGTCAAGACGATCGAAAATATCGATAAGCAAATCGATGTCATCAGCAAGAAATATCCATTCGTACTCATCAATGTCAGAACTGGGAAGCTCTGTAACGCCGTCGAACGTATCCGGATATTCAAAATGGACCCCCACCTTCCATGAACTTGTCTCGTCCATGTCTGCGGAGCTGGACACTGACCGCATAAAGAAGGTGGTAGCAAGATATTTCCGCTACGTCATGTTTTCGCATACTTGGGAAGGGGACGAACCCACGTTTCAAGATGTCTCTGAAAAATCAGTCTATGAACCAGGTCCAGATCTCCACGGATTGAGACTCAAGCTTCGCCATTTCTGTGAGACAGCTCGGGACGACCGCGAAGGATATCTATGGGCGTGGAGTGATACCTGCTGCATCGACAAGGAGAACCCAACTGTTTACAAGGAGTCAATACGCTCTATGTACAGTTGGTACGGAAAGTCAGCTCTCACTGTCGTACTCCTTGCCCGCGGACCCATCCCATACACTCTCAAGAATAATAAATGGATGACGCGGGCCTGGACGCTCCAAGAACTCCTCGCACCCAAATCTATCCGTTTTTACAGCAGGAACTGGGCACTCTACCGGGGGGACACTTGGCCCAACCACAAGGAATCACCTGACATCAGGCGGGAGCTGGCAGAAGCCGTCGGCATCGACGAAGATACCCTCGTTGACTTCTCCCCGATATCGCTCGACGTCAGAGCCAAGCTCCGTCTAGCTTCCACTCGCGAAGCTAAAGTACTAGTCGATATCGCATACGCCTTAATCGGGATCTTCAGCAGCGATTTGACTCCCGAATGTCGTGATCCCGAGGACGCGTTGGGGCTTCTCTTGCAGGAGATCGTGCATCGGGAACGTGACGCCCGGGCTGTGCTAGACTGGATTGGGAGGTCGTCGCAGTTTAACAGTTGTCTTCCCGCTGAGATCTCGGCCTACCGAGATCTCCCCTACAAGCCTCCACCCATCCTAGAAAATGAGATGGAAGCCCGGGTCGCAGAATTGCGGGCCCTGTTGCCGAAACGGGATGTCACCATGTTTTTCGAAGATCTTTCCGCCCTCGGCTCGATAAGTTTCACTCACCGGCGGCTTTCCTTGCCGTGTATCACATTTTCCGTCTCGGGTGACACCATAACATGTAACGAAGCTTCTTCGGCTTCCAGTTCAAGAATCACCTACCAAGCACAATCGTCGGCACTAGGTCACTTCGAGTTCAAAACTTCATTCACGGCATTCATGGGACAGGACGAAGTAGTGCTTGTATACCCATGGATTCGCGATCTCCTCGCTCAAACAGATCTACCGGGATACGACAAATATACTAGGGCATTGCGACTTGTCGTCCACCTCGAACAGCCGTTCAGAGCGTTGCTACTTGTGAAACGGTCCTTCGATACATACAAGAGAGTGGCTGTTGACAACGAGATCCTCATTCCCCAGTGGAAAGTGACGTCACTGCAGGATATCGTTGCGAAGGTATTGGATATCCGGTGACCACCGGCACTGTATTATACCCATCTTTAACTTGGAAGTTTACTGTTCATGCAATCCTTCCCTCTGCGAGCTCTCCGTCAGCAAGTCTGAAGTTCTTTACGCGTTGGTTGCAACTCGAAGTTATCACGCCAGATCCATTCATGCTACTTATGTGACTGCACTCTCTCACAAGCTACATCCACACGGCATGCTAGGTAGCTACACTTGACCGCTTTATAGTTGAATCCAGGCAATACGCCGTGTTCTATTGTCATTTCCCGGACAGGCTCCTCGCTAATGGTGCATTCATTGAAGGGAAAGTGCAAAAGAGGAACAACGTTGGGATTCTGGAGCGAATCTATCGACATCTACGGACTGGATGAAGGAAGTGAACACGACTACATGGGTCCATCATTTGTCTTGTCAGGCTGTGTCGACGATGTCATTCTTGCCGAATATAAATTCACTGCTCGAGTGACAACGGCCTACCATATACTTCTTTGATGACGCCAAAGGTAGTAACAACGTCCAAGCACACCAGGCACCAGGGGATATACATATGACGGATCTCGATATCATCCAAGTCACTTCATTAGTGGGATTCTCAGTCGCCACCGTGTATCAATGCCTTTACCAGCCAAAAAGACCACTACACCGATTGCTCTCTTCACAAGATCCCCGAACCAACACCTCAACGAGCTAACTGCTAGTTGAACACATTCCGTCTCGAGTGAATTTTAACGGAGTATATTGTCATCGCAACGCAAATATACTCCAAGCCAGCATATTACAAATAACTTACATCCTCCCTCAACTCTCAGGCTGCTCGCTCGAAGACTCCTTCTGCCCCCTCTTAATCCTCATCGTGGTTAAGAACCCCTCTTTCGCCAACTCCTCTAACAGATCCTTTCTCGCCTCAGCTCTCCCATCCGCCTTCGCACCGTCCCTCATGCTTCCAAACACAGTCACCATTTCCAACACAGGTGTCCACCTCTCTGCCCTCCGGTCTGCAATGGGCACCAGTCCAATGCCAAGGGATAAATTTTTGAGTGCAGGTTTCGTCCATATCTCCTTCACGCCCAGCATCAAGAATAACAGTGTTGCCGCGATAGCAACGGGATTCTCAATCGGGGACGCTCCCACGTCCAAAATACGAATATTGTCGTTAATCCATTCTGCTTTCAACATTGCACAATCATCCGTTGGATCAAAAACAAGTCCAAGGGTATGCAACTTTCGACAATGCGAAGTAATATATCCCACTCCGTGCAGCATCAATGTGGATGTGCGTAGTTGACCCGTATCGGTCTGCCAATCCTGACCCGTGCTGAGTTTGAGCTCTTCGAGATGAGGCCATGCATATGCAATTTGCACAGCCATCGCGTCATCAAGATATGGCATCCGGAAATTCTCCAGTTGTACAATGACAAGGTTTCTGAATATGAATAAGGGTTCTAGAGCATTCTCTTCCAGTTCGTAGATGTATTGGTTGGCACGTGGGTTGTCCACAATTCCTTCAATCGAATATTTCAAAATCTCGAGTTTGTCATGGTCGAGGGAGTTTGACAGCTGATCGAAGAAACCCCAAATGAAGGGAGCGGGTGCAACATCACCAAGGAGAAAGTCAACAGAAACAGGTCTGAGTTTGATTTGCTGCATGAACTCGGAGGCCTGGTCGAGTCCCTGCGCGTGGAGACTAAACTTCTCGGTGGTGGGTAGGTTAATGTCTTCAGCAGGTTCATACTGGTCGTCATCGGGCATGTCGATTGTGAGATATCGAATGGAAGATTTCGACATCAGATGTTTCATTGCTGCCTCGTTGGGGATGCCACAATCGATACTGGCCAGATGCTCAGCTGTGATAATGAAATCTGAGATGCAATCTGCAGCGTCGGGTGGAGGTGGAGTGGAAGAAAACTCCTTGAGATGTGGACAGTGAATGTGCAGAAATGACATGAATGTCTGTTTGCACGCAGGCCAGTACTCGCCAGGGAAGTTAAGACATAGGAGGGTGGGTGGCAAGAAGAATCGAATGAATGGGAACACGTCGTCGCTGTCTCCTGGCCATGAGAGTACCCTGAGGTTGGGAAGAAGTGAGCTTCCGGGGGCACAGGGAAAGCTACTCAGGAGGTGCAGGAGATCTGCACTCATGAAGGGGGTGTTGGAGTTTTTTGTGGTGTTGTGTTATACTCTATCAGCAAGAACGTTTTCCTACTTACATAATCACCCTTTAGTTTAGCCAGAATTTTTTCTCCTCATACCTCAGTCTTCGTCCAACTCGAAGCCTGAGGTGCAGTTTACATTCTTTACTTTAATCTGGAACACAGTACTAATGACTACTTAGATATATACATTCTTTTAGGTTGTCCAAGTTTTTGTCCTTCTTAACTCACAGAAGGTTATGAGCCCCGACTGCACGGCTCTACTTCCAAACTTGCAAATCTAACTAGAAGGTCCTTACAACAAGGCTCTAGTACACAGAAATGTCAAACCCTACTTCAGCATCTGTGGCAGGTAAAATCCCTGCAATATCGTCAGCCTCTACGACATCTGGAAAAGTGACTCAAGGCTCGAGTCGACTATATGACATTCCCCCTTTCAACAGTGATGGGTCAGACTTTCAGCATTGGAAAGCAAGGGTGGAAATGGTACTGGATGTGCATGGACTATGGTCTGTGGTTGGTGGTGCGGACACAATGGTGCCCGACTCCAAGGCACAACCAAATGAGTATCTGGATTGGGAGACAAGGAACAGGGAAGCATGAGCACAAATTCTCCTCACACTGAAGGATGAACCTCTAAGCAGAGTGCTGCATATGAAGACTGCAGCAGAGGCCTGGACAAAACTTAAGGAGAAATATGAGGGGAAGGGAAAGCAGACCATTGCTTACTTGATTGGAGAGCTCTTCTGCAGCACCCTCACTGAAGAATCCTCACTTGAAACTCAACTGATTGCCATGCAGCAAAAGGTGTCAATCATACAGTCACTGGGTCAATCGCTAGATGACATGCTAGTAGCTATTGTGATGGTCATTTCGCTCCCTCCATCTTATGCCATGCTTTGTACCATCCTCATGTCAACAAATGACAAGCTCTCGGTGGACTCAGTAATAGCCCAGGTCCTGATCGAAGAGCGCTCGAAACAATTATTGAGTGGGCAAATGGCCCTTGCAGCCAAGACTGGAGACAAAGGAATGGGTAAAGTGGTGGACAAGAAAAAGAAAGGGAAATGTCACTACTGCAAAATCCCTGGTCACTTCGAAAGAGACTGCCAAAAGAAGAAGGCAGATGAGGCTGCAAGAAATGCACAGACAGGTGAAAGGGACAGGGAAAAGGGGAAACTGAAGGACAAAGATGAGCTGTCAGCCAAACTCATGCAGGTTACGCCTGAAGACAATACAGAATGCCTTGAACTCTTCATGGCACAAGCAGGAGGCAAACTGGGCATGCACGAGTGGGTGGTTGACTCTGGAGCATCAGTGAACATGTCATGCCAATGAAACTGGTTCACCTCTTTTATGCCATTGATTCCCCCTCAGCCAGTCATCATCAGAGATGGTAGATCTATCCAAGCCATTGGAAAAGGTCGCATAGAACTCAGTATGAGCCTCCCTGATGGATCTGAAAAAGGGATTATGCTTCACGATGTGTACTTTGTACCAGACCTGGATATGAACCTTGTTTCAGTGTCTGCATTGACTGCAAGAGGACTACAAGTCACATTTGGGGATAGCACCTGTGAGGTGTTAGCCAATGGTCATATCACAGCTGTGGCAACAAAACGAAAGTCATTATACATCCTCACAGCGAACCCATGCATAGGAACACAATCTGCATGCATAGTGAAGGGACCTGTAACATTACTCGACCCTACGACCACTATATCTGCTCTTGCAACATGAACTAAGACTTCAAGGGCAACACTTGAGATTTGGCATTGTCACCTAGGTCACATAAATCTGAAGTCAGTGCTTGCATTGGAGGGAAAACAAATGGTCAGCGGAATGGAGATAACTGGTTCAAAAAAGGTCAATGACATGCCATGCAAAGCATGCCTCGCAGGAAAGCAAAGTCAGAAGGCAATCACAGCCAAGTCGAGCACTGAGAGCCCAAGTGTCCTGTATCAGACATACTTGGATGTGTGTGGACCAATGGAGACAACTGCTCAAACAGGCCACAAGTACTTTGTGACCTTCATCGATGGGCACTTGCATCACCTAGTCATTAAACTGATGAAGACGAAGGGTGAAGTGCTATTGCTACTAAAGGAGTATTTTGCAAGAGCCAAGGTGGAGACTGGTGGACACCCTAATTACCTCCACAGTGATGGTGGAGGGGAATATAGCTCTCGGGATTTTGAAGCCTACCTGAAATCGAAAGGTGTGCATCACGAAAAGACAAATCCCTACACTCCACAGGAGAATGGTGTCTCTGAATGAATGAATAGAACACTTGTGGAAAGTGCTCAGGTGATGCTTAATGATGCCAGACTCCCTAACAAGTACTGGGGTGATGCAATCACTCATGCAGCATATGTCATCAATAGGTCACCGACACGTACACTGAAAAATGGTCTAACTCCTTTTGAGGCCTACAGTGGCAACAAGCCCTCACTCTCACACTTGTGAGTATTCGGATGCAAGGCCCATGTCCATGTCCCTGATGAAAAGAGGAAGAAGTTGGATGTCAAGTCAATAGAATGCATCCACATTGGGTTTGCAGAAAATAAAAGCACTTACCGGTGTCTCCACAGGCAAAGTGGGGTGGTAATTGAGTCAAGGGATGTAGATTTTGAAGAGGGGGACCCGGCTGGACCAGAACGTGTCCTAATTGATGAAGACACCGAAACTGGGAGCCCAAAAGAGAGCTCAGTGCGAAGCATAGACCTGAAGGTGCAAAAACCTTACCAGGAGGAGGAAAATTGCTTGCCACACAGTGAGGACTTGGTGGTGTGGGGAGTCTAGACTCCCTAAGGCTGCAAACCGACTGTAGTGGCCTTTCTCAGTGTCGTCTGTCATTATCTCCGCCCTACTACGATCATGGCATCTTCTCTAACGACATCGCCGCTTGCTCTAACATCACACCTTCCTGTCCTGTCATGCACCCCGGTTCACACCAGCAACATTGCTGCTGACTCACCAGTTACCATATTAGGTTTGTCCTCTGTTGACATATCCCCTCGGTCCCTATGTCCACACAACAAGTGCTGAAACTGTCATGCACTTAGTAATGCCACCCACCGTGTCCCTCTTTGGTTAACAAAATTGCTGCCAGCCCCACTCTGCTTCCTTTCAATGCAAGTATGTAGTTATACCTTTTCTGCTTTACTTACTGTCATTTTTCTGGACCTTGGTTGTTTTATCTTCATCTACATCGCTGCACACATGTGATTGTCCATATGTTGGTCTTTGTATTTTCTTTTATTACTTTTTGATGTATGACAGATCTGAGATATTCCGAATTTTACCATAGATACCTCTGTCTTTACGCTACAAAAGTCTGCCATACCTAGAAAATAAATCACCCACCTTTTGGAGTCACTATCTGTGTGTCTAAGAGTCTCTGAGTATTTTGAGTCAAGTCCCTCTGTGTTTTTTGAGTCTCCAGTGTCTTCCAGTGCCTCATCTTCATCTTATCGAGTTCCCTGCATCCCACAGCCCCCAGAATCGCCGCCCTTCGAGTTTTCGCCTCTAAGAAACATCCCCCAGTACCCAGAAGTTATCTTGCACCCATCTAAGGTGGACTTTCGAGTTATTTGCCACCAGTACTCCCCATTTGCCAAGAAAAATCCTCTCTCGCCTTCTAGCCCTCTCTTCTATCTCTTTCTGACTCAGCACCCCTTGGGACGAGCCTAGGTTCTACCTACAGCTTTCCCCACTTTCCCCTTGCGCTCTCACAAGAAGAGTTGCCCACAGCGGATCAAGATGATCTTGTGCAGGCCAATGATGAGAGTCACCAGGATGTTGGGAACGAAGAAAACGAGAGGTTGCATACTGCCAATCCTGCTCGATCGCTCTTGGAGCACACAGAACCCCAAGTTGATGGAAATCTGAAAAATGACGGAAAATGGCTTGAGGTACGGGCTACCATTACTCCTAGTGGGTCAGAAGGGGCTTCTCGACCACCTATATGACGTCCTAGCCAAGTGAGAGGGCTACAGATGCCATACCCACACCCAGTTCCCCCTGCAGCCATCAGAAGGTCTTCCTGAGCTCAAAAACCACCTATTCGAGATGATGACCCAAGGTACATGGTCAATGCTTATCAGAAGAGAACTTTACCAAAGTGTGAGGGTGACTTACCGGTCAGTGAGATCATAGCTGGGCTTGACGGCCCACAGGGAAGTGGAGAGGACAACATGTGGCCAGCTGAAGCCAGCGTGGCTGTGCGTGAGAACAATCAACAAAATGAATACACATACTGCACTGGAGCCACTGATGATGGCGAACTGACTACATTCGAAGAAGCTATGGTGCATGCTGACTTGGATAGGTGGTATATGGCCATGCAGGATGAGCTGGAGACATTTCGGAAAATTGGGCTGTATGAGGAGGTTGATCGCCCTCGTGATCAAAAGACTATTGACTCGAAGTGGGTATTCAAGATAAAACGAGGTCCTGCTGGTGATATCGAGTGCTACAAGGTGCATCTTGTTGCACGAGGCTTCACACAGACCCAGGGCATTGACTACACAGAAATGTTTGCCCCCATAACAAAGTTCTTGACCATTTGAGTCTTGCACTCACAGCTCAGTATGACCTCGAAATCCACCAAATGGATGTCAAGTCTGCATTTCTCAATGGCAAACTTGATGAAGAAATTTATTTGAAACTCCCTCCAGGTTTCCATGGTACTGGTGATAAAGTATGGCATCTGCAATGAGCACTGTATGGGCTGAAACAAGCTCATAAAGCCTGGTACAAACGACTCCATTCTGTGTTTGAATCTCTTGGTTTCACTCGAAGCCATGCTGATCACTCTCTCTTCTATAAGGTCGAAGATGGCATAGTCATCATTGTTGCAGTCTATGTAGATGACAAACTAATCCTCTCGAAGTGCACAAAGGCAATCGAGAAGCTAAAGCGTGCACTTGTAAAGGAGTATGACCTGTCAGACCTGGGAGAGGCAAGATGGATCCTTGGAATGGAGATCATATGAGATCATGACAAGTGAATTATAGAGGTATCACAGAGGCACTATGTTGAGGACATCCTCGAATGTTTTGGGATGCATGAGGGTCGTGTGGTGGCACCCATTGATCCTAACTCGAAACTGGCGAAATTAGAGGAGCCAGAGTTTGATAACAAGACTTATCAAAGTGCACTTGGTGCACTAATGTACGCTATGCTAGTGACCTGACTGGACCTGGCATTTTCAGTGGGTGTGTTGAGCTGGCATGCTGCCACACCTGGAGAGGCTCACTGGGCAGCCCTCAAATGAGTCTATCGGTACCTACAGGGAACAACTGATGCATGCCTGACATACTCAGGTGAATCAATGAAAAATGTCTTTGGCTATGTAGATGCAGACTGGGCCTCCAATATAAATGATCGATGGTCAATTACTGGCTATGTTTTCATTCTTGCCAATGGTGCAATCAGCTGGTCTTCAAGGAAACAGACTTTGGTTGCACTGTCTAGCACTGAAGCAGAGTATATGGCTGTGTCTGCAGCAACAAAGGAGGCAGTTTGGATTCAGATGCTAGTTCGTGAGCTTGACATGGCATCCTCACTCAAACCAACCCTTCTCCTACTCAACAACCAATCAGCTATGCTGTTAGCGAAAAATTCCATGTTTCATGATCGCACGAAAAACATTTCAATCTGACACCACTTTATTCGTGAACAGCTGGAGACAGGCGAGATTGCTGTGGACTACATTTCGACAAATACTCAAGTGGCCGATGTCCTTACCAAGGGGCTCACACGAGAGAAACATATTTGGTTTCCTAAGGGTATGGGTGTTGTTTATTAGAAACCATTTGTTCGCTGAGTGGGTGTGTTGGAGTTTTTTGTGGTGTTGTGTTATACTCTATCAGCGAGAATGTTTTCCTACTTACATAATCACCCTTTAGTTTAGCCAGAATTTTTTCTCCTCATACCTCAGTCTGTGTCCAACTTGAAGCCTGAGGTACAGTTTACATTCTTTACTTTAATCTGGAACACAGTACTAATGACTACTTAGATATATACATTCTTTTAGGTTGTCCAAGTTTTTGTCCTTCTTAACTCACAAAAGGGGGCTTGCTGTTGATAACCCAGCATATGCATGCGTCTGGCATAGCCTTGGAAAATGTCAAAGTCAGAAGGTTCGAGTGGCCAGTTAACATGCTATACCCCACCACACCATGAGACTTTGGTTCCCTAACCACATATGGATTACTTACGATCAAGCCATTGGATGTTCTGCAAACCTCGACTGGTAAGCAGGTGAGGAGAGGATACAGTGAGTCGAGATCTGTCCAGAGTGCATCGAGAGCTGGGTCCTTGAGTGCTTTGCAAGTGCAGGTGAGACCAGAGAGCATCCATCTAGCCTCATAGACTGGAGATGGATCATCTGATTGCATTTCCTGGATTTGTGTCATTTGATGGATGTGGCCACATATCATACATGCAATCTTGGGTACATACAGACACCTGTGCATGATGTCGTTGGTGTCGGTAGTCAAATAGGTTACGTATCTTGTGGGGTGACAACCAGGGGGATATGCTGGCAGACTGCCTAGTCAAATTTGACACGGATGTCCTCAGTACTAGGAAGAGAGAAATGGACCATGTATTACGCTGAACAGAACCATATATACATTGGATTGTGGCTGATGTCATGAGTTAGCGTCGTGGGGATAGATGACAGTGGAACTGACAAAACAAGGGTTCTGACTGATTTCTTCTATTGTTCTCCAATCGAGAATGTTTTGTCTGGAATGTAGAGGAAAAGTGGTCCACTCATCAACTCTTCGATTGTCCAACAACTGAGCATGTTCAGTGAGAAAATAGATGATCTTAGTCTTACCAACATGCTTATAAATTCCTGTATGTACAACACTAATATCTGCATATCTAGGTATACAACAACATAGCACCAGGGTATATTGATGGATAACAGTACAGCATGAACTTTGGTATAACTGACCGATGACCAGCAAATGGAATCAGGCACACACCACTAAATGAGGGGATCTGTAGGGCCATTATGAGGTCCATTGCGATTAAACAAAGCTACACTCACTGAAGAGTATGTGTCTCTGCACTGATGTCCCCCTTCTGGGAAGCAATCCACTCTTGGACCTTGCTCATCGCAGGGCAATGGTCAGGGTCTTCACTCATCACACTGCAAGCATTTCACAATTTTTCTTGCCAAAATATGTTGAAAAAATGGAAAGAAGAGATACTCTTTTATTTGGGCTGTGTTCACATAAAAAATGCAAATATAATATTTTGTTTTCTTTGTCTTTTCTGTGCAAAAAAATGAATTGATGGTAGTGCTGATTAGCTTCTATGCTAATGGGTATTACCATTAATCAATGTTTTGTGGAAAGTCATGCAAAGAAAAGAAAATATTATTTTTGCCTTTTCTCTTTGAAAACAGCTGTCAAAAAAGAGTATCACTTTCTTCAATTTTTTCAGCATGTTTTCTGAAGAAAAATTGTGAAATGCTTGCAGTGTCAGTTCAGCAGCCACACCAAGGAGGAAGTTGTGATCAGGAGATGGTTTACAGATTGAACACAAGACCTCCAAGGTTTGTCCACAGCTCCATAGATCAGCCTGGATTGGCTGGTATGCATCGCCTCATTTGACTTCTGGTGTGATATACCCTGTAGTACCGGATATACCATGGAACTTTTGTTTTTCACTCTTCAGGAGTATAGATGAGCTAAAATCGATGATGGAGAGATGGCCACCCTGCAGGGGAATGATGATATTCTCTGGTTTGAGATCCATATGTACAACGAGTTGTGCATGCATGAATGCGACCCCCTCGACAAGCTGGCTGGCAGCAGACCACAGATGTTCATTGGGCCTTTCAAGAGACATGAGGCAGGCACCAGCGATGGGCATAGAGATCATAGTCCTGCCCTGCACCGGTGTAGGCGCGGCGAGGCCCCTACTAAGAGATTTGGTAGAAGAAGAGGTCGGGAAGGTGTTGGGAGCTGAGGGAGAGGTTTCGAGGGTGGAAGGAGTGGTTTCGAGGGTGGAAGGAGTGGTCTCGAGGGTTGAGGAGGTGGCTTCGAGGATCGAGAGGAGCGAGGGGAGGAACTTAGGAGTGTGGCGGGTAATGTGATGACTAAGCACGTGAGGAGTTTGGGGTGCGAGAGTCATGTGAAAGGTTTAACCTACACTTCTGTGCATTCGTTGTAGAGCAAGTAGCCCAAGTCTGGGGCGAAGCTCGAGAGTCATTGTGCCTTTGCTGCATATATGCTTTTAATGGCTTTTCTCAGTGTCAAATTCTAAGTCCAGTCTTCATTTCTTGGCACCAACTTAGTACCTGAGCTGTCTGGGTTTCAAGAACCCTCTTCGAGGATGAAACAAGACTCGCAACACTTCTCTTCTCTGTTCTCCCTAGTCCTACGAACTAATTCCCTACATCTGGAGCCCACCGCGAGGGGGTTCTTTGTTAATCCAGCACCAGGTACTAGCCCCGCAGAACTGCCACGTGTACAGCCGACAAAATGTATGGTACACTACGACACGAAGCAAGGGACACGAGAAGCTACTGGGTAGATGACAGGGCCCACAGAAGCTACGAGGCACTGGAAAGGGTGCCGACAGGCACGGAGAGAAGACCGACTTACCACGAGGAGCGCTATGAGAGAGGGCGATGGTATGGACATTCGAGCCCACATGATGTTTATTCTAGGAACCACCCTGTCGCGCGCTCTCGGTCTCGTTCTAGAAGACACGCGCAGGGAAGCTCGTACTCGTATACAGCGCAGCAGCCTCGGGAGTACTCCCCTCCTCGTTCAACCAGAAGATCCCCATCTCGAAACCACCACCACCATTTTGTCGATTCGCGCTATTACCCTCGTGCAGAGTCTCGTTCTTACGGTAGACCCTCGTATGGGCAGGGTGAGACACGCGAATACACCCCTGAATCAACCAGATCGAGGAGCAGGGAGAGAGGGATGTTAGGTATGAGGGATGAGCGAGATAAATGGTCATACTCGCGAGAGAGACAGGATGAGAGAGGAGAGTGGCATCGTGGAGAAACAGAGTCATATCGCAGGCACGAAAGGTCAGAGGGGCAAGCGGTCCTCGAGATGTTAGGTCGAGGAGCCACGAGCTCTCGCACGCCAGAGCTGCTCGATGGGATGCCAAGTCGAAGATCGAGCAAGGCGCCAAAGTTCTCGGGTAAAGCACGAGACCTCGTAACTTACCTGAACGAGATCCAGTATCTATGCCAGCTAGCAGGGTGCAAGAGCGAGAAGGAGTGGATCAAATGGACGTACTGGTACCTTGATGAAGACACCGTGTCCCTGTGGAGTAACACCCTAGAGTGGAGGATGACGGAGTGGAATGACTTCATCACGAGGCTGATAGGCCTGTACCCCGGTGCCTCGAAACTAGAAGAGTTCGTCAGGGAGGACTTGTACGACCTCGTAAGGGCACAAAGGAAGAGGGATTTTGAGACGGAGGAAGACCTTGGCGAGTATCTTCGCAAGTACAAGTTGATCGCGCAGTACCTTTACTCGAAGGGCAAGATCACCCCAGGCAACTACGACAGTTACATACTCGAAGGCCTCGATCTGGAGTTGAAGCGAGAGGTGTTGAGAAACCTGAAGCTTCGTTACGGTATACGCTCGCGCGACGATCCCTGGCCTCTAAGATACGTTGTGGACGAGCTGAAGTTCCTCATTAGGGATCAGTTCGAGACAGCGAGGAGTAGGGCTTCGAGGACAAGAGAGGCGCAGCCCTCGAGAAGCGAGCCAGCGACCAGGGTATGGCAGGATCTGGCTCAGAAGCAGCCGCAGGTATGGGTCGAGGTCGAGGTGCAGAGGGTGTCGTCCTACCAGGATAAGGGTACTCACCGGTTCACGAGTGATGTCCGAGGGGCAAACTTGGCATCAGTGCCGGCAGCATCAACAGCCCAGATCAAGGTGACTTCGACAAATGACGAAAGCGAGCCAGAGTATGACTTCACTGGAGCCGAAGAAGAAGCATCGAGCGCGCAGGTATCAAGTGTGGAGTTCGAGGTGACGAGAGCCCAGAGTTATCGAGGCTTGTCAATGCCACTCTCGTTCATGGAGGTGGAGCACGCAGGTCAGGTCACAACCGAAGGGATTCTGGATGGTGGATCACAGGTGGTCATCTCGAGGAAAGAGATAGCGGAGGCAGTACAGCTTCCCGTCGACAAGGAAAGCTGTGTCGGGATGGAGAAGCGAGGAGAAGGCGAGGGACTGGCATCGAGGGTGTTATCGAAAGTTTCGAGGGTCGAAGAGCAAGTTTCGAGCGAAGAGCAGGCTACGACGGGAGATCGAAGCATGGAATCTACGAGTTCGAGGGCGGAGAGTGTGTTACGAGAGTGGGAGGACTGCAACGAGAGAGATCAAGTCAGGGTCGATCAGCGAGGCACAAGTGAGGGAGAGAGGGGAGGCGACGTGAGCCCCCCAGATATTCGTGAGGAGGACGCCGAGTCCTCGAGTTTACTTTTGTGCTCGTTCGTGGTTGAGTCACTGACTGATGTTGTGCAGGAGGGTAGTCCGATTGTCCACGTTCTCAAGTACGAGCCCGTAGTCGAGAGAGTCCACGCGGTTGCTAGAGATAAGTCAGAGGAGATTAGAGCAAGAAGGAAAATGGTAAGGGAGGCGAGGACGGATCTCTTACAATTGCCAGTGCAATTCCTCGAAGGGGAGATGGACAAGTGGTTGAGGAGGGAACGAGGCGACACCTTCGATTGGGACCCTGGTGGACTCGTAGCCCGAATGTCGAGGGCCGGTTGAGTGGCTCGAACGGGCTTGTAGGACCGTACTCGCCAAAGGATCACATCGAGAGGAGATTGTTCGATAATGGAAAGACTAGAAAAAGAGAAAGGCCCAGGTGAGAGTGTCTAAATCATACCTTAATAATTGGCTATGCGTGTCATCGTGCTACGATGCACGAGGGTTGCGAAGTTCGAGAGGCAAGCTCGCAACTTTGAGTAAATAAAATCAGACCTAAGTTCCTTTTTGTTTAATGGTGATACGAGGGCAGCATATATTCGGCACTGATACGAGATACAGGATGTATATTATCGAAGCTGTTGAAGCTTCGCGACGAGGGAGGGAACGAGTGCTAGGCGATGTACCTACAAGACGAGCTCAGTCACGAGCCCTACGCTTACCGAGGGTCTTCTCGGACACGCCCTGATCTTCGAGAGACTTGTCGAGAGCTTCGATAGCACCGACTAGGGCAGAACGAAAGAGGAGAGCGAGGTTCAGAGACGAGCTAGGCGAGGATGCACGAGAGATAGGGTTGACGATTGAAGCGGTTTCGTTCGAGTGCGAAGGGGTAGGGGTAGGAGAAGTATCGATACGGACCTTCTTCCTTGGACGAGGGGCGTGCGTCGAAATTGATTTGGGTTCGTGTTTGATGATGGCCGGCGGCTTTGAGGCAGAGGCGCAGCTCTCAGCAGGCGTCTTCCGAGCTATGATTGCCTTGGCTCGCACACGTCCTTCTGGAGTGTCTTGCTAGGAGAGGATGAGACGAGAGAGTGGGTTTCGGTGAGGGACTTACATAGAACGAGCAAACGACGTGCCTCACCTTACAACGAGCACACTTCACGCCATCGACCCCGCTGCACGTGGCCTTCGCCTCGAGGCAACTCTTGCAGGCTTTAACTGGATACACCATCCAACCCCCAGCCGTCGAGCCTCGCGAAACGAAAACGAGACGCCAATCGGGCAAGATCGTACGCCACTCCATGTCCGAGTCAACACGAACGCCTGTACGCACCTCCTCGAGGCGCGCTCGACCAGCCAGCGGGGACTCCGGGGGGATCGAAGGGATGGCGTTAGGGATGGTAGGGGTGGACGCACGCTGAGCGTCCCCCAGTTCGTCGATTTCAGGTTCGGGTAGAGCGCGGGTAGGCGAAGAAGATGGGGTGAGAGCCAAGGAAGGGGATGGAGGAGGAGGCGAAGCAGAAGGGGATGATGCGTCGGGCACGAGTGTGTCGACGGCCGGTAGGTCGGCCACGTCGTCGGCACTCGCAGTCATGGTAGATGACCGGGTGAGAGGGACGTTGGAGGCGTTGGTGGACACGGGAGGGGCGAGGGCCGGTGAGGAGGAGGCGGTGAGTGGAGGCTCGGCCACGGCGCGAATGGTATCCTATGGAAGATGTCAGCAATGAGAGGGGCAGGTGATGGGTGCGACGGCGCACTTCGAAGCTGCTCAATCCAGCCAGCAGCTTCTGGCTCTCAGAGGAGTCCCCCCCCATCGAGACGAGCTGGCGGAGGACAGCCAGCGCACGGTTAGCGTCCTCCGAGGAAACAGGCACGACGTCGACAGGTGCAGTGGGGTCCTTGGGAGGCATAGAGACAGTGTGAGGGAGGGGCAGCGAGGGAGCAAGAAGGGAGACAACGAGGATCAGCAATAGCCCTCCAAATCGGGAAGGCGATCACTCACTCTCACAGCAAACAAGGACACGCAAACAACGATGTGTCAAAGCTACGAGTGTGCACGATGGAACCTTTGAGCGGCTCGACCGAGCCTCGAATAGAAACTATTTTCTTTGTTTCATTTCTATCTGCTCTACACTATGGACTGATGACTCGTTACAGGAATGCGAACTTTCGAAGGGGAGCTTCGAGCCTATATGGCATAGTCTGCCTCACGAGGCTCAGCTCTCGAGAGAGCTCCTTATGATGGTTACAGGCAGGGACATTCTCGGCAGCTGCTCCCGCTGCGTCGAAATAATCTCCTTTTGGTTAAGTTTTCCTATCTAGCACAAAGAGCTGATTACACGTTACAGGAACGAGAGCTGTCGAGGAGCGTGCTACGAAGGATGGTCCAGGCTCGAGCAGCCTCCGAGATGTCTCGTGATGATGGCGAATTAGCCGAGTCTGAAGGGAGAGTTTGAGGCTTAGTGGACGAGCCAGTGTCCGAGACGCTAAATATATTTTTCTAAGTCGTCTACCCTATGTAAGGTGCTAACTACTCCACCCAGGTACTCGAGGGAGTCGAGGACTCGTCAAGTAAGTTGTCCGAGACTCAGGCAACCCAGTAGCTTGTATGTGATGGCTTCGAGTTCTCCCTCGATCCTCTCGATGTGGTGCCCCATGTGAATGGAGGCCTCGGGAGTGTGTCAAGTGCGCCGAGGATGGTCCGAGGGCTGTCTGACTCTGAGACAAGGGGATGCAGAAGCTTCGTGCCCTTCGCGGGCTGCTCTGTTGTCGGGATTGGGCGTGTTGGAAGGGGTTTGTGGTCTTCGGGTTTCGAGGCGAGGCAAAGGGTGACGACCGAGGACGGTCGCAATCTAAAGCCCCCATCGGATGTAGGCGCGGCGAGGCCCCTACTAAGAGATTTGGTAGAAGAAGAGGTCGGGAAGGTGTTGGGAGCTGAGGGAGAGGTTTCGAGGGTGGAAGGAGTGGTTTCGAGGGTGGAAGGAGTGGTCTCGAGGGTTGAGGAGGTGGCTTCGAGGATCGAGAGGAGCGAGGGGAGGAACTTAGGAGTGTGGCGGGTAATGTGATGACTAAGCACGTGAGGAGTTTGGGGTGCGAGAGTCATGTGAAAGGTTTAACCTACACTTCTGTGCATTCGTTGTAGAGCAAGTAGCCCAAGTCTGGGGCAAAGCTCGAGAGTCATTGTGCCTTTGCTGCATATATGCTTTTAATGGCTTTTCTCAGTGTCAAATTCTAAGTCCAGTCTTCATTTCTTGGCACCAACTTAGTACCTGAGCTGTCTGGGTTTCAAGAACCCTCTTCGAGGACGAAACGAGACTCGCAACACTTCTCTTCTCTGTTCTCCCTAGTCCTACGAACTAATTCCCTACACCGGCCAGAACCTGACCCTGGAGATAGTGTGGTTGATAGGGGATTGAATACCACTGAGGAATTGAAGAATTTTAACCTCCCACTGCCATGCAGTTTTGATGAATTTGAGGTAGCCAACACTGTCATCAGTCTTGCATCTGACTACAGCAAGGTTCTCGTGCTGTAGTATGTGTCAATCAGAGACATTGAACATGAAGAAACAGTGAACCAATGCAGAAATCAACCATGGAATTTATATTCAACAGATGTTCTTGAACATCATCTGCACCAAAAACGCCAAGCTTGTCCTCTTCATTCCCTTCCATGTCTTCATGTGGTTCCTCGCCCACGCCCTGTTCCAGAATGGAATCCAATCGACTAGGTTGTGTATGTTGCACTGGATAAGTCGTCGAGTGGAGTGAAAGAATGTCTTTGGCTGCATCTATGATCTGTTTAAGGGTTCATGCCATATTCCTATCCAAGTCGTCAGTGAGGTCATTTAGTTCTCCTACAAGATTGTACATTTCACGGGCAGATTCAGTCGCCTCAGTGCTGTTGGTAAGGTCGAAATTGTTGCAGTGGATAGAGACCTATATTCCTTCAGTATATATCCACCACAGGGCAGCAGCAAAAAGACCTACTGCATTCCCTTGATGAAACTCCTCAGTAGGCTCGTCATTGTCTTGACCAGTTTGCATGACAATGTATTGCGAGGCGATCATGTTTTTATTAAGGTATATGGCAACTACGAAAAACTTGTGCTCAGCCATCTTCTTCAGCAGTATTTTTCCCACCTGCATGGCAGCTATGGCTTGAAGGAGCATTCAAAAACGGTCATCTTCACTCTTCATGGAAATGACTTCCGAGACAAAGAAGGGGATGAGATGACCTTGAGATGAAACCATGAGATCACTCTTTGGCCTGTACTTGTGCCATACATCAAGAGCACCACAGGTGCCAACGAAGATTGGAAAACCCCAGGGTATCTCTATAAAATCCAGTGGATAAATGCAACTGCCATCGAATGGGCACCCACGTCTCATATTTGACATTGGAGCCACCATCGCAGAAGAAGGGGGGCTGTATGAAGTACACTGCAAAGTTACCCACCTTGACAGCAGAAGACTTCTGGTCACGGACTTTGCCTGCATCTTCTTGCCAGCAACATAGAATATTATAAAAGGTTGTAAACTCTCGCTTGTTGAGAACCCTCAACCTGGTACCCTCATTACCCGAAAGGGTCTCAAATATCTTGTCAAATAGGCCATCGTCTTCGCCATATTCCTGAGCTATTTCAAAATCACAACTTTCTTGCATTAATTCCTGAATGTGGGTCGAAGTTTACCTTAGCCACTGCAAGTTAGCAAGAGAGGGACAACGACCCACATCATATAACCGAAGAGAGCCAAGCAAATCTTGGATCTCCTCGATCTCTGCCACATTAGATCTACCGCCTTTGGTGTATCTTCCAACCTCCCAAGTTATTTTCTACATCATTCATTATCCATTTGAGTGGCTTTGCTACAGTTATTTTCAAGCTCGAAAAGATCCTTGCATAATGCCATTCCAGTGCATTGATGGCCATGCTGGACATGTCTGGTGTGGACATAAAAAAATGCATCAGAAGAAGGGTAAACCATTGCATATTCAGAGCAAACATACCCTCTACAAGAACAAAGGCCATGCACACATGTCGCTGGGTAACTGTTGATTCACCAAATGACAGCTCAACAAGATCAGTGCCTTTCACTGCAAGCATTTCACAATTTTTCTTCAGAAAACATGCTGAAAAAATTGAAGAAAGTGATA
Organism: Pisolithus marmoratus; assembly: GCA_024613145.1. Classification (NCBI taxonomy): domain Eukaryota; kingdom Fungi; phylum Basidiomycota; class Agaricomycetes; order Boletales; family Pisolithaceae; genus Pisolithus; species Pisolithus marmoratus. The sequence goes on along the minus strand of JANFAE010000223.1, from coordinate 143,254 downwards.
CTCTTTTTTGACAGCTGTTTTCAAAGAGAAAAGGCAAAAATAATATTTTCTTTTCTTTGCATGACTTTCCACAAAACATTGATTGATGGTAATACCCATTAGCATAGAAGCTAATCAGCACTACCATCAATTCATTTTTTTGCACAGAAAAGACAAAGAAAACAAAATATTATATTTGCATTTTTTATGTGAACACAGCCCAAATAAAAGAGTATCTCTTCTTTCCATTTTTTCAACATATTTTGGCAAGAAAAATTGTGAAATGCTTGCAGTGTTTCATAGGTTCCCAGTTATCCAGGTACTTTCCTTCCTCCATGTCCAATACTGGGGGATTCAATCAATAAACCTTGATCCTTGAAGCTGAAATGTTTTGAAACATGTCTTGTTGCTCGTTCAGGCAGCCCAGTAAAAAGTTCTTGATCGTTGGGAATGCCAGACTGAGATGCTCGTGTTCTCCTGCTGTTGTAGTTCTATGTACTTTGCTCCTGCTGCTACACCTGCTTGAGACCCCTGCCACCCGATCACGTGACCTCGCTGCCTGTCGCTCCTACCACCCCTGACTCTCTGCACATGCCTCTGCCCCTCCCCATTCCATCTGCCCCCTACTAACCAGGCAAACCCCCGGGTTTGCTACCCTTCTCTGTCCTCCACCTCGCTTGTCCAACTGTCACCGTCCTCCTCCTCTCCCAGCTCCCCTTCTGTCTCTCTCCCATTCTGCTCCTCCCTCTCTGCCTCTTGGAGCTCTTCTAGCGCTGACCCTTCTCTGGGCACGAACAGCCGTAGCCTCCTCGCATGCACCAACCCTCCTATTGGGAACCCTTCTAGTGTCGTCACCCGGTACGAGTTTCCTATCTTCTCCACCACCCGCCTTGGCACTGACCACCTGGGTAGCAGCTTTCTCGAGCTCGCCATTGTGAAGTCTAGTGCGTTGTCGTAGACCTGTACCAGATTGCCCTCTCGGAACACTATCTCCCCCGCTGCTGACTTCGTCACCTTTCGATTGAATGCTACCTTCCGTTTGACCGCATGCTTGATTGCCTGGCTGGCCCCATCTAGTCGCTGCTGCTCCATGTAGGCCATTTGCACCTCCACGTCTCTGTCCATTAGCATGCCTGTTGCATCCTCTATTGGTGTTCACGTTGTGTTGACTACGAATCCCAACAGCAACTCTTTTGGCAAGAGGTGGAACGCTGGGATTACCCGCTCGTTCAGCTGTCGTACTGCCTCTTCGAAATGGGTTGGCCATGCTGTTGGCATGTTTGCTGTGTTCGGTGCATTGTCCTTGCTCTCTCCTACTTCCAGACCGCACATTCGTTTTAACCGCCCTAAAAGCTTCCCATTCACTGCAAGCATTTCACAATTTTTCATCCCAAAATATGCTGAAAAAATTGAAAAAAGAGATACTCTTTTATTTCAGCTGTTTTCAAAGAAAAAAGGTGAATATAATGTAATGTTTTCTTTGTCTTTTCTGCCAAAAAACATGAATTAATGGTAATGCCCATTAGGATCTTCACTAATGGGTATTAGCATCAATCAATGTTTTTTTAGTAAATCATGCAAAGAAAACAAAGTGTTATTATTGCCTTTTCTCTTTGAAAACATGTGTCAAAAAAGAGTATCTCTTTCTTCAATTTTTTCAGCATGTTTTCTCAAGAAAAATTGTGAAATGCTTGCAGTGATTGGCATTCTCCACCAGGCCGTTCACCCACAGTGCATATGTGGCTACCACGTGCTGCTCTACCGCATTGGCTTTGCACCACGCTTTGACCTGCCCATTATTAAAATGCATTCCCCCATCTGTCATAAATGCTTCTGGGGCCCTGAATGTTCATCTGACTTCCTGCAGCCCTTCCACCATTGTTCTCGCCGTGCCATGGGTTTTCAGCTTGAACCCCCATACGTACTGCGAATATGTGTCCATCATTAGTAGCACCGTATGGTACCTGCCTTTGCCTTTTGGTAAGCTGAGGTAGTCTGCCACCATTAGCTCGAACGGGTGCCGTCTTGTTATCAGGTAGAGTAGTGAGTGCAAGTTCGTGTTGCCAAAATTCTTGCACTGCGGGCACTGACATATGGCTTGTACCACCGACAGGTCAAGTCTCGGGCTGTAGAATTTGTCCATCAGTTGTAGTTTCACTAGGTCCCTACCCCAATGACCATTGTTTTTGTGTTCTTGCCCTGCCACTTCGACTGCCTCCTCTTGCGTGATGCACTCGAGCTCCGGCCTTGCTCTGAGAGACTTGATTGACGGTAAGTGCCACAGCTTTCCATCCTTGATTCGGTATCCCTCTGCTCTATGTCTTGCCCTCCTTTGCTCCCTACTCGTGTCCTCTTTATCCAGCTTGGTGATGGCTTCCACGACCTCTAGAAACAGCAGTTCATTGGCGAATCTGTCTCTTAGTCTGGCAATGGAGGGGTCTTGGCCTATCGCAAACAAATCATTTACGATTCCTTTCATTGCTTCCCAATCTTCGCTAACTGTCCATGCACTGCCATCTCCTGGCTCTGTTGGTCGTCCCATGTGCATGTGGCTCAATGCATCTGCTGCCTTGTTCGTTTTGCCTGGTCTGTGTCACACATCTGTGATCTGGTATGCTGATATGCCATCTCTCCACCTCACGTGTACTGTCGATAGGCATTTGCTGCACAGTGTGTCTCTGAGCGCTATGCAATCTGTCTCTATCTCCACCGGGAATCCCCACACTGTGTCGCTGAAATGGTCGAATCCAAACTTGAGTGCTGCGAACTCGAGGATGTATGGCTTGTACTTTTCCTCTGATGGCGATGTCCTTTTCGATGCAAACCCTACCGGGTGCGTCTCTGTGGTCACCTCTCCATTCGCTTTCACGGTGCTAAACCTCTGTGACAGGACCGCTCCAAACCCCTCCTTACACCTGTCTGTCATCAATATGAATGGTGTCTCATTGAACTTTGGGGCTTTCAGCACTGGTTCTGTTACCAGCAACTGCTTTAGCCTTAGGAACGCTTTCGTGTGACGCAGTGTCCAGTATTTTTCCAGCAGCCTGTCCCGTAGGTATTGGCAGTACCGTTTCTTCCCTGTTTTCATCGACGGCTCAGGAAGGTCGAGGTTCCTTTGCAGGTCTGTGAGTGGTGCTGCTATTCGTGCATAGTCCTTGATCAACGACCTGAAGTACCCTGTTAAGCCCAGGAAGTGCATCAACTCTAGTAACGTTGCTGGCGCTTTCCACCTGGCTATGGCCTCCAGCTTGGCGACGTCTGGTTTGATTCTGGTTTCGCTAATTCTCGCCCCTCCGAAGACCACTTCCGAGAGGAATAGCTTCGTCTTTGGTGGGGATAGTGATAAATCTCGCTCTCGGCACCTCGTCAGGAACTTGTGTACCCGCCGTAGCAGCTCTGTGAACTCGTTTCCTGCCATGCCATTGTCATCCACGAATGTCTCCAGCTGCAACTCTGTGACGATGTCTCTGAATGCCATGTTCGTCATGTCTGAGAAGCACGCTGGTGCTCCTAAAAGTCCCATGGGCATTCTTCAGTAGCACTGAAATCCTCGCCCTTCCATATATATGCACAGGTACAGTTGGTCTTCTTTCTCCACTTCTATTGCGTAGAACCCTGATGCTAAGTCCACCACACACACATACTTGTGTCCGGCCAACCTCTGCTGCTTTGCTCTTATGTCTCCCTGCAGCATTGGCGCTACCGTTACTACCTTGTTGATTTCCGCAAAGTTTTGACAGACCCTCCACTTGGGCTTGCTTTCCAGTGCTCGTTTGTCCAGTGTCGGTGGTGGTCTTGCTGGTAAGTCCGCACTCGGCGCTTCTCCCTGCCGTATGCACTCGTCCTCGACCATCCACCTGATCTCGTCTATTGTCAGTCCCGGTGCCCCATGCACCTTCTGTGCCAGCACAGTGGGATGCACCTCTTTAACTTCATCTGACCTGATGTCCCTCAAAATGCCCACCTCGTTGAACTCGTCTAGCACCGGTAGGTACCACTCCTTTTGGGCTTGCATCAGCAGTTTCTGATGGACTTTTAGGGGAAACTTGGTGTCCTTTGGGATGTTCAGTCTGAACTTGATGAAGTCCACCGGTTTGACCTCTCACACCAACAATGCAAATGTGTCCGCGAATTCCACCACCAGTTCTTTCACCTGCTGGAGCTTGTCTGGCAGCAGGTCTCCGTATTCCACCGTCTCCACCACTTTCTGTACCCGTGGTGGGTAGAACGGGCCCTTATCTGTGAGCCTTGTGAACACGCCCTCGTCGTCCTTCTCACCCACACTCATTTCCGCTAGCTGCTCTCCCGTGCTCCTCCCCTCTTCTCCTTCCTGCTTTTCTGCTATCACCACTCATATGTCATTCGCTCCTCCCTCCTCTTTATCCACCTCTCCAGGGTCTCGTGCTTCCCTTGCTTCGCTTTCTTCCCCCTCTCGCTCCTTTCCTTCCCTTAGTTCTCCACTTCTGCTTGGTCCTGACACCCGGGTAGGCAGTACTGATGCTGGGATGTTCCTTCCTACGAAGTTCGCTACCTTGTACTTCGCATTCTCGCATGGTAGCACGATCAAATCTGATCCATAGTCGTGCACTGCCTTAGCTCTGTCCAATATAGGCTTGCCCACTAACATCCTCCATGCTCCTCCACTTGGGAACACCTCGAATGACGTGCTGACTGTCACCAGTCCCCATCGTACTTTGCCCAACCATGTACCCTTGGACCGTACTAACGACCCATCTGCCATTCTCAACGTCTGCCTGGACGGACTTAGGCTGGCTAGTCTCCTTGCCACCCTTTGGTACACTTCCGAATCGATTGCATTTATCATGGCCCCACTGTCGACCATTGCTAGAAATCTTACACATTCTCCTTGTGGACCCTCCAAGCTCGGTACAGCTAGGAATGGGTGGCTTTTGTGCATGCTAACCGGCCTTCCTGTCATGTCCACCACATAGATATCAATGATTGTATTCATCTGCATCTCTATGTTATGGCCATGCTGCGTCGTCATTGTGCGGATCGTTTCCCGGGACTACAACTGATCCGCTGTTGCTTGCAGTCCCAGGTCATTTTCCTCCTGCTCCCATTCCCATGCGCTCTGGTACTCCCCCTGGCTTTCGCTTTGCCATGCGTCCCATGGGGTTACTGTATGCACTAACATTGCTGCTTGGTTCGGTTGTGGGATGCTCTGTGCCGCTGGCCCCATGTAGTTTGCCTGTGTCGTTGTCGCTCGCAGCTGAGTTGCCCTTCTTAACATCCCTGCTACCAACTGTCTCCAGTGCATTTCGTGTGGTCGAAGTGTCTCTTGTGCTGTACACGTACTGCCCACATGTGGTGGGTCCATGACCAGTCCACATGTGAAGCACTCACCTGCCCCTACTGCTGCTGTTCCTGGCTTCAATGGGTACAGCCTTTCCAAGGATGGGGGTGTGTCATATCCATGCGCCTTGTGCCATGACTCAACATCTGCCTCGTACTGGCATCTTCCTCCTTCCATGTTTGCTCTGCGCAGGAGCATGTTCGCTTTCTCGAGTATTTGCGACCTTGTCAACGGCGCTTGTTGCACCCTGGGGTATGCCATGTAGCCGGTGTAGGGAAAGTATCCTCCCTACCAGGATATTTCATTTATTTCATTGTTTTTACTTACTGATTTGTTTTCTTTTATCTTTTCTTGTCTTTTTACTTAGTGTTTGCACGCATTGTGGCTTATGTAAGCCCGCGCGAGTACTTCGAGTGTACTGTACATACTTAGAAGAATAACAGACGAGTTACCCCAGACGAGAAGCCGGAAATAAGATGAAAGAAGACTCAGAATATTACTTCCCCATCCCCAGACAGTCCCTAGACGTTATCACAGCTTTTATTTGGGTTTCTGGGCGTGTTTTTGGTCTTTTCCCTGTACTCTTTGACCCTCCACCAGGCAACACCAGCCTCCTGGGACGAATTCACCACTCTTCCCCCACTAGGAGACTTTGGCCTATATCCCAAGGTCCTTTCAAAATCAATCTTTACACCGGCATGTACTCCTTGCCAGGCAGGTGCCTGGTGCCCCATTCCGGCAAACTGCACTTGCGAGTGTGGTATGACGGTCGGTCGTGGTACCCCCCTTGTGCTCATTCCTGCTGATCGGAGGTTCAGGTTGTTCATTTGCTGCTGGAGGAGTGCGTTTAGTGCATGGTCCCTTGCTCTCTCCTTGTTCTGTTTCTCCTTATTTCATCTGAGCTTCTCCATTTTGACACTTCACACTGCTGCCACGAACTCCTCCCAACTTGAATAGTCCTCGTCCAGTTCGTCCCTGAGCACCTGTGGCACTCCCTCTACTGCGTTTATGATTAGTGTTCCTCCAACATCTCCCATGTTCAGCGCTAGTCGCTTGACTTTTTCAGCCCACAGTACATGCCCGTAGTCCCCTGCTCTCCCTTCTTCCATCCATTCTCCCACTTCCTCTTCTTTCAGTACCTGGTCCTTGATCCGTTCCCGCTGTTGCACCCTTGTTAGCTTGGGTTGCCTCGCTGGTGGCCACCTTTTCATGAATGCTGCCTTTAAGGCTGCCATGTCTGCTTTATCCCCTGATGGTAAGTCCGCAAACCAATCATCTGCATAGCTTCCTGGCGCTAACTGGAGCTCAAACCAGGCCACTTTTCTCACCTCCGACCACGAATCTGGTATTGCCAACTGAAATTGAGCGAACCACTCCGCTGGCTCCTCCTTGTTGCCATAGTCTCCATGGAACAGCGGTACCATTTTTGCTGTCTCTGCCATAGCTCCATGGTACATGCTCTGTGTATGTGATGTGTACATTGTCCCTGGCTTGAATTGTAGGTGCGGTGGCTGTGTGATTGTTGGCCGACACTGCCTGCTATACTGGGTTGTTCGTGGGGTTGGGGAAGGGGGCGTTGTCGGGTGTGCGTTATGAGGCTTGTACATGTATGTTGCTGTTGGCGTCGTAAAAATGGCTGGTTTCAGCCTGAACCCCAGGCTGTCTTCCACTGCCTTCTGCTGTGTGTCTGTTTCCACTGCCGTCTGTGGTGCCTGTGAGGTTCTCTGCTTCCCCTTGCTACTTCCAAGTGCTCTTGTGCTCTCGTCTGACGTTGGTGATTCTGTAATACTGCTTTCCGAGGTGGGTTCACTGTCCACGTTTTGGTCCCGTTGCCCGATGCCTCTGAGCGATGCTACCATGTGCAGTGGGATTGGGTCCATTACCACTCTCCTTCCTGGGGTTCGGATTCCTCTCTCGTCACCAGATGGGAATGCCAGACTGAGATGCTCGTGTTCTCCTGCTGTTGTAGTTCTATGTACTTTGCTCCTGCTGCTACACCTGCTTGAGACCCCTGCCACCCGATCACGTGACCTCGCTGCCTGTCACTCCTACCACCCCTGACTCTCTGCACACGCCTCTGCCCCTCCCTGTTCCATCGTGTCATGTGCCACAGCAGATACGAGGATGGTTTCCTGTTTGAAGTAAACCTGGAACCATGTTCTTGCAGTTGCTGGGTTTGAATATGATGTGAGCATCTAGTTATCACGTAGAACTGAACATGCACAATAGTTAACAATGACAACCCATTCTCCATCGTGAGTTTCGGGAAAAGCCTGGGACAACTTTTGTCTGGTGTCCAAAGGCTTTTTACCATACACCCTCCACTTTCCAAGCTCAGTTGTGCAATCTGCATCTGATTGGACAAGTAAAGGGTAGAGGTCGAGAGTGTTCACATCTACATCCCTGAAAGTGACTGACTTCTCGTTCTTCAAGGTTCTTTTCAGTGTCCCCATGGTTGCTTCTCTCGAAATATCGATGTCAAATGCCATCTGAACATCTTCACCATGAACCCAGCAGAGTAAGGTCAGATCCATGTTGTGGCATAGAGTCAAGGTGGAGAGATGTGATCAAGCAGAGACATGGCTCATGTGAAAGAAAGGACAAGTTGATGACTCAGCCAGCCTTGGCCCACATGATACCTATGAGCTTGGGCTTGGATTACATAGTGTATTAGTTCATTACCAGGACTTATCTATGTGGGGTGTCTTCATTTTGACGAGTACTTGCATAATTTGATGCTCTCTGTACTTATTTTTGTCCCGAATGTCTCACCATGGGCACCTGTAGTTCCCAATAAGTCAGTATTACTAAACTGAATGGTTATGTGTCTTGCTAAGTTAACTAAGACTCGACAACTTGCATACCCCACCACCAGCATTAAATATTGCCCCAAATCATGTCTTCCCTTGTACATTTTCCTCCCCTTCCCTCCTCACCATTCTGGGGGTGTATGTGACCTGCTCGGCAATGCTTGCATGGCATTGCACAGCTGCCCACTGCCATTCCATTGTGGGACTTACCACACAATTCTACATGGAGAAGTTACCTCCCACACTGCCTGCCCTTGCTCATCGCTGTCTTGGCATCATGCTCAATGTTCTCGATGTCCCTCTCACTTCTTTCCTCTATTGATCCCCTCAGTAGGCTCCTGATGACTTCTCCTACCTACTCCCAGCTGCTCTCAACAGCCTGTTTGGCCTCCGCTGCTGTAGGATCATGTGCATATCTTTCCCATTGCAGCCTCATTGTTCTCAATGTTCTTGGCATCCTCCTCACTTCTTTCCTCTAATGATCCCATCAGTAGGCACCTACTGACATTTCCCACTTTCCCTGACCACCCTCAACAGCCTGTATAGCTCCACCACCATAGGATTGTGTGCATATTCTTCCCATCACTATCTCATGTTCCTGATGCCATTCTCAATGTCTCCCCCACATCTTTTCTCTGTCGATCCCCTCAGTAGGCATTTCAAGACTTCTCCTGCCCACCCAACTGCTCACAACAAGTTGTATAGTCCTTGCCACTGTAGCATCATGTGTGTATTCTCCCAATCATTCTCTCAATGCTCCTGGCATTCTCCCCTCTTCTTTTCCCCACCAATCCCCTCAGTAAGCAGCTCACAATCTCTCTAGCCTACTTGACCCACCTTCAACGACTTGTACAGCCCTTGCCACCATTGGATCTTGTGCATATCCTTCCCATCGCTCTCCCTTGGCTCCTGGTCCCAACCTCTGAAGATGCCTCTTGACATCTTTTGCATGCAGCTCTCCCTGCAACATTTCTATCACCTGCACTGCCCTGGAACTCTGTTCTTTGCCCCTGCTGCCATTTCGATGTCTCACTGTACACAGAGTGTGCATTATCATGGGCTGTCCAAATCTGTACTTTCTCACCACTACAAGGATCACACTCAACATTCAGCTACACTGACTGCTGCAAAACAAGCAGAGTGCTTAGAAAAGGCTAATGCCCAATGTTTATCTGAGCTACAAGGTGAGCATTTTGTTTTTGTTTTCTATTCTAGATGGAATTTAATGTTTCATAATATTATATTCCTAGGAATGTCTGCTGCTGACCAGGATGCTGCTGCACAGATGTTTATAGACCAAGACATGGGTGACAATTGCCCCCCTATGTTTGTTGCTCCTGGTGATGAAGCATTCACCCTCTCTCATGAAGGTGGTGAACATGAGGCATTTGAGGATCTTGCTTGGCAAGTAGCAGATGTGCATGGCATGTAAGTGGGTATGCTGAATATCATTGCTATGTTCAAATATTTTCTTCGCAGTTGCTACATGGACTCGAGGACACAGCATGACCACATTGAACTTCAGACAGAACACTGGATGCTTCAGATGGATCAGCTGGTTAATGCTAGATGTGATGGTAGTCTCTGGCAGCCACTCAGCATATATAGTATTGGATCCCACTTGGATGGATGCATCTGAACCCCTCATGGCCCTCACAACCTGTTGTAGGGAGTTGATACCCCTGAGGCTACAGAGCACCCCTAGCAGCCTTTCTCACTCTCAGTAGTTGCTCCCTCACATGTTATGGCACTCCCTTGGTTAATGACATCGGCACTTGCTCTATCATCACACACATCACACCCTCCCCTCTTCCACATGATCTCTGAACACTGTCCATCAGCAATCCCTACTGACCTGTCACGTGTTGTCTTATCTCCTCAACACCTATATCCACTCTACAAGTGCTGAAGCCACCACCACTCTAATAACACTGTAGAGAATGGGAATTCTCTGAGTGTACAAGTAACACTCCATGCACCATGCCTCTACTCATGGTCATATGGTCATACCTGTTTGAGCTTGGAGTATCCCTAAGTTTTGCCTTGTGCCTTCCTGCACAGCCTTGTGTTCAAAGAATTCCATATGAGAATTCCATCACCTGCTCCATGTCATGTTGACTCCCTGATCACCTCACCATTTCCTCCCTGAAATCCCAAAACTGATCATACAGACTTGAGACAGAGATCTAGGCCTTTGTCAAGGTCAGCCAATCACAGTATGCTATGCCCCAACCTCTGTATAAGTTCTGAGTGCCCTTCACCCATCATAACACTGCCACTATAGCCACTGCACAGCCACATCCACTGCCCCTTCCATGATCTGCCCCCTCTGAGGCCCCAAGCTGGATGCATGAGCAGGATTTTCATCATTCATATATTCCAGTTTGTTGGTTTTGGTACCACTATGACTTCTCTTCTTTTCCTTTTCTGTGTTTCATTTACATGGTCCCTCCTTACACATACAGGGCTGTACATACTGTACATTTGACAGGTGTCATTTTTTTCCATTTGTTGCTCTTTCTAAAAATTTTCTGTACCTAGTCACCCTCTGTACACTATAAACATTCTGGCAGAGTTTCAGAAAAAAATATCCACCTTCTAGAGTCATTTTCTGTGTGTTTGAAGAGCCTAAGAGTCCCTAGTGTCGAGTCTTTCAAGTTGCCCTCCATTTTCAGCATCACCATCATGTCCACCAGCTCCATCCAAGTTAGTAAAATCACATACCAAGCCCCATATCATCAAGTCACCATTTACTTTTTCCTACAGAATTTTCCCCTCACCAATCCCCCCTACTTTCATGCATCCCTTTCCATGCAGCACCCCTCAGGACAAACCTAGGATTTAAATTCCTTCAGTCTTCCCCAGTCTTCATACACTCTTCCTAGAAGTAGTGTCCCACAATGCCACCCTCTGTGTCCCAGATTAGTTGACAAAATTGCTGCCAGCCCCCACTGTGCTTCCTTTCCACCCAAGTATGTAGTTATAGCTCTTCTTCTTTACTTACCTTCATTTTCTGGACTTTGTTTGTTTTATCTTTGTCTACATCGCTGCAGCACATGTGATTGTCCATAAGTTGGCCTTTATATTTTCTTTATTGCTTTTGACATATGACAGATCTGATATATTCTGATTTTACCTTAGATACCACTGTCCTTATGCTACAAAAAGTCCACTGTTCATAGAAAAATAATCACCCACCTTTTGGCATCACCATCTGTGTATCTGAGAGTCCCCTTGAGTCCCAAGAGTTGTTTTACAGAGTATCTGAGAGTCCCCAGAGTCAGTCTTATCATCTATTCATCATTCTCGAGTCTTCCTGCCCCAGAAACACTGCTTTGCCTATTACAAGTCTGCTATGGAGTCTACAGAGTCTTTCTATGAGTTCAAGAGTACCAAATTGCCACCCTATGAGTTATTGCCATCAACAGATATCCTCAGCTCTCAAGGAGTTATCCTGCACCCATTTAAGGCAGACTTTCAAGTTCCCCACTGTCAGCACTCCCCAATCACCAAGAAAAATCCTCCCTTGCCATCTAGTCCTCCCTTCTATCTCCTTCCAACTCAGCACCCCTTGGGACAAGCCTAGGTCTAACCTAAGCTTTCCCCACTTCCCCTTTGCACTCTCACAAGAAGAGTTGCCCACATCATGTAGGAACTTCAAAGGCACCTTTGGCCATTTGACATCAGCACCTTGGTCATGTGACAATCAGACATGTCCTGAAACTCTTGGATCAGGACATGGTTACCAGCATGGAGATAGAGGGGTCATGGAGGCATGACACTTGTGACTGTAAAGGCTGCCTTGAAGGGAAATAACAGTGGAATCCAATATCCCAGAAGTTGGATGTGGAGAACCCATGACTTCTGCATCAGATGTACTCAGATGTCTGTGGTCCAATGGAGATGCTTGCCAGTACCAGCCATAGGTACTTCATAACATTTATAGATGGGCAGTTGCACCACTTGGTGGTGAAACTACTGAAGACAAAGGACAAAGTGCTCACAGCAACTAAGGAATATTTTGCATGAGCAGAGGCTGAGACTGGAGAGAAGGCTAACTACCTTCAAACAGATGGAGGGGGCAAGTACTGTTCTCAAGAGTTTGAGCAGTACTTGAAGTTGAAAGGAGTACACCATGAAAAAACAAATGCATACACTCCACAGGAAAATGGAGTGTCCAAGCAGATGAACTGCACTCTCATGGAGAGTGCAAGAGCTATGTTAAGTGATGTGGGCCTCCCCAACAAATATTGGGGAGATGCTATACTACATGCAGCTCATCTGCAAAATTGACTACCAACAAGAGCACTTGAATGGCAGGAAACTCTGTTTGAGGTGTATACAGGAAATAAGCCCTCACTCTCACACCTGAGGATTTTTGCGTGTGATGCTCATGTTCATGTCCCTGAAGAAAAAATCACAAGCTTGATGCTAAGTCACTGGAATGCACTCATCTTGGTTTCACAGAAAATTGCAAGGCATATATATGCCTGCACCAGGCAAGCAGCAGAATATTTGAGTCTAGGGATGTGGTATTCAATGAGGGGAGTGGTGAATGACCTACCTGAGTTGTATTCAACAGGACAGAGCTGGTTGCCAAGGGAATGAAGCAACCAGACAGAAAGACAAGCCTACTAGGTGGGCAGGTGTCACCCAGGGAGCAGGAGGCAAAGAACAAGTCAGACAAAGCTCAATTCTTGGCAGATCAAGCTGAAATTGAAATGGCAGGTTCAGATGGGTATCCTGAACCTACAGAGACCAATACTGAAGTGCCAACTGATCCCAATCAGCAGGGATCAGTCAAGGAGGCCACTGGGGCAGGAAATGACAAAAACAGACAAAATGAAACAATTCCAGGGGAAGAAAACACTGGATTGGGCCCAGGCTCATCCCAGAGGTCCACAGAGTGTCCTCACGACGTGCTACAGCATCACAAGGCCTGCCAGTTCCATATCCACAGCCAGTGCCACCACTGGATGTGAGGAGAAGGTCATCTAGGGCAAAAACAGCTCCAATTCATGATGATGACCCCAGATATTTTGTAAATGCTTACCAGAAGAGTACCTTGATGTGTGGGAATGTTGATGAGAGGCCTGCTGATGAGCCAGAAATGGGTGGAAGCACTGTGGGGGGAGATGCAGTCAGTGAGGAAGCCAACAAGTCATGCAGTGACTGTGACACAAGTGTGCCACAACACAACATGTACAAAGCAAGCTCTGCATGTGATGACAAGCCAACTACCTTTGAGGAGGCTGTGGGTCATGCAGATGGCAATCACTGGTACTCAGTGATGGTTGAGGAACTCTTGATGTTTGAGAGGCTTGATTTGTATGAGGCTGTTGAGTGGCCTCATGGTAGAAAAATCATAGACTTGAAATGGGTGCATAAAATCAAAAGGGGACCAACAGGCAAGATAGAGAAATATGTATAAGGCTTGTCTTGTGAGCTGTGTCAGTTGATTTTGGCAAAATGAGCCCTGTAATTACCAGTGATGAAATTACACAAATCTCAGCAACCACCAGTGTCCCAATTAGGCAAATGGCCCTTAACAAAATTCTCACAGCCAGCCTCTGTTGGAGTTCAAAAATTAGATATTATGTAATATAGCACAGCCACACCCCAAACCAAAATTGTAGCCTGCATTGCAGGGATCATGGGAGTATGCTTACTTAAGTGAGATCTTTATTTTTGAACAAGATATTAACAAAATACTAAACACTGCAAGCATTTCACAATTTTTCTTCAGAAAACATGCTGAAAAAATTAAAGAAAGTGATACTCTTTTTTTGACAGCTGTTTTCAAAGAGAAATGGCAAAAATAATCTTTTCTTTTCTTTGAGTGGCTTGCCACAAAACATTGATTGATGGTAATACCCATTAGTGTAGAAGCTAATCAGCACTACCATCAATTCATGTTTTTGCAAAGAAAAGACAAAAGAAAACAAAATATTATATTTGCACTTTTTCTGTGAATGTAGCCCAAATAAAAGAGTATCTCTTCTTTTGATTTTTTCAACATATTTTGGCATGAAAAATTGTGAAATGCTTGCAGTGAAAATTTTCATGAGTCTTTGTATTTTTTTGCACAGCCACACTGAAACCAAAATTGTAGCCCAGGTTGAGAGCATCATGGGACTATGCTTACATCAGCAAGATCTGTATTTTTGACTGAGATATTACTGAAATACTAAAATTTTCAAGAGTCTTTGCTTTTTTGCACAGCCACTCCACCTGCCAGTATGCTGATGTAATCAAAAAAGCGGACTACATACCCTGGGTTTTTGCTTCACCACACCTGTTTGTTGGGTTGTATGATATTCTACTTCATTCCAATGTAATGTGGGCATGATATTTGTTATATCTGTACATAATTTTGTCCCAATTTAGTGCCTAACATGGCTGTAGATATAAATAGGGGTAAAAATGCGAATTATGTTCCCAATTGTGCAGTTCTCAACATATCAAAATGAAAATTTAACCCCAGCTTGACCTCATATATATCTACAACATATATCAAGCACAGAGTATCAGGATCAGCCAATCCAGAGATATGATTAGATCTCCTCCTCCCCAATGTATGTGCTGGGGAATTAGATCCACCCTCCTGCTGGGATTTCTGGTGCATGGGGATGATGGAGGGTACATAGGACAATATCCGTGCAAAAGGATCTGGAAGGTTTACTAGCTGGATGTGGTCAGACACTGTATATATGGAATTTTATTGATGTGGCTCCCAGTGGTCTCCTTCCAAGATGATAATTAATTTAACCCCTGGGGAAGGTGACTAGGTATATTGTCTACCAATGTATCAAGTTTCAGCCAGATCCAATAAGTATTGAAGGAGCAGGAAGCAAGCCAAGGTTTTTGGAGTGTGGGAAAGTGGGCAAAGATTTAAGAGACTTGTAATAACACACCATAGAATGGCTCTGCAGCTAAGATACAGTGAGCAACAAAAATGTTGCAATGTTTGCAACATTTTGATTATGTGTAAGATATCTTGGGATTGGTTGTGGCTGTGCTAATGCTATAAGGAAGACAATTGTAGCCCTTGGTCCCAGCTTTCTATTGGTGGTCTTCCCAAGCTCAGGAGTGAAGTGGCTGTGATGGTATGGGCCAATTACTAAGGCCTATGCATTGCAACATTTTTGTTGCTGACATCATGGTGGATGCAATCTACAATGTGGAGTATGTATTCATGGCAGGAATGCCAGCTATTGATTACATAATATATCCCATGATCAATCCAATGATTTGTCAGCATGTAAACAAAGCCAAACATTGAACTTGCATCATTTATCCTCTATCCTGTACCACAACTCCAAAAACTGCCTATCTGGCTCATCAGGGTTACTCTGTCAGGGAAATGTCAGCAAAATCTGGTCCTCACAGCACTACCATGATGAGTAGGGTGTATGGCCAGCACCATTTGTTCCTTAAAAAAGCTGCAAAAAGTCACCCCTGTGCTGTTTCCCCCACTGATGCCTGAGGGGTCCTGATGCTAATCCATACTGGGAAAGCTGGAAATTCCATGGAGGTCAGTCTGGCACTTCAGGACATGAAGAGTGAACTAATATGCTCCCAACTAATGTATTTCTGCCAAAGAGAAGGTGATACCAAGGTTGGGTTGAGCCATAGCCTCCTTTGCACACTGGGTGGTCATGGGTGGGATAGCCTACTGGGGTTCCAGGGTGCAGATTCCTTGCTGCAATGTGTCCCTCAGTGTTTCCATTGGTCACTAATGACCAAATGTTCCTTTCCCAGGCATCCACAGTTCAGTACAGGCCATATTCTTGCTGACCCTTGATGACCACCTAGTGAGCAAAGGAGGCTATGGCTCAACCCAACCTTGGTATCACCTTCTCTTTGGCAGAAATACATTAGTTGGGAGCATATTAGTTCACTCTTCATGTCCTGAAGTGCCAGACTGACCTCCATGGAATTTCCAGCTTTCCCAGTATGGATTAGCATCAGGACCCCTCAGGCATCAGTGGGGGAAACAGCACAGGGGTGACTTTTTGCAGCTTTTTTAAGGAACAAATGGTGCTGGCCATACACCCTACTCATCATGGTAGTGCTGTGAGGACCAGATTTTGCTGACATTTCCCTGACAGAGTAACCCTGATGAGCCAGATAGGCAGTTTTTGGAGTTGTGGTACAGGATAGAGGATAAATGATGCAAGTTCAATGTTTGGCTTTGTTTACATGCTGACAAATCATTGGATTGATCATGGGATATATTATGTAATCAATAGCTGGCATTCCTGCCATGAATACATACTCCACATTGTAGATTGCATCCACCATGATGTCAGCAACAAAAATGTTGCAATGCATAGGCCTTAGTAATTGGCCCATACCATCACAGCCACTTCACTCCTGAGCTTGGGAAGACCACCAATAGAAAGCTGGGACCAAGGGCTACAATTGTCTTCCTTATAGCATTAGCACAGCCACAACCAATCCCAAGATATCTTACACATAATCAAAATGTTGCAAACATTGCAACATTTTTGTTGCTCACTGTAGTTCATAGAATGTATGTAGGACCACTCCTGAATCAACTCCAGACAAAATTTTACCATAATATGATAGCTATATTGACACAAAAGTGCAAACTAGTTGATGTGCATTGCATGTGCAATAAACTGCAAAGACTGCATAAGATCTGTAGGAGAAGAATCCCAAACACACTGGGCTGGTTTGGTGATGCAAAAATGGTTGTGGGCAGTGCAGAATCAAAGTAGGAATCCAGCCATGTACTTATTTTTTCAATCACCCCATTGTGTGGTGTGCTATTACAAGTTTTTGACATGCTTTCCAAGTCTCCTAAAATCTTCACCCACTTTCCCATGCTCCAAAAACCTTGGCTTGCTTCCTGCTCCTTCAATAATTATTGGATCTTGCTGAAACTTGGTAGATTGGTAGATAATATGCCCAGTCACCTTCCCCAGGTGTTAAATTAATTATCATCTTGGAAGGAGGCCACTGGTGGCCACATCAATAAAATTCCATAAATACAGTGTCTGACCACATCCAGCTAGTAAACCTGCCAGATCCTTTTGCAGGGACATTGTACTATGTACCCTTCAGCATCCCCATGCACCAGAAATTCCAGCTGGAGGGATGATTTAATTCCCCAGCACATACATTGGGGAGGAGGAGATCTAATCATATCTCTGGATTGGCTGATCCTGACAATCTGTGACTGATATATGTTGTAGATATTTACTAGGGCAAGCTGGGGTTAAATTTTCATTGTGATATGTCCAGAAGTGCACAATTGGGAACATAATTCGCATTTTTACCCCTATTTATATGTACAGCCATGTTGGGCACTGAATTGGAACAAAATTATGTACAGATATAACAAATATCATGCCCACATTACATTGGAATGAATTAGAATATCATACAACCCAGGGAACAAGTGTGGTGAAGCAGAAAACCAGGGTATGTAGTCCGCTTTTTGGATTACATAAGCAACTGGCTGTGGTAATGGACTAAGTGCCTACAATTGTAATAAGCCAAATAGTGTAGTGGTTACAATGGTAGTGATTACCAATGAGGTCTTGGGTTCAATCCCAGCATTGGTCACATTTTCATTGGCACCTGCCGGACTGTGGCAGTGCAATTTCCCACCCCAGGTGGCAGTGCAATCAGCCAACATTGTGACAGTGCAATTCCCACCCCTATGTGGCTGTGCTCGTTAAGGTTTAATTTGCCAATCCAAAAATAAACCTTCCCATAGCCTGCTGACCAAACTTTTTTCCCAGTGTGGCTGTGCTGCACAGCCACCTGCCAATATTCAAACTCTGACACCAGCTCAGCTCTGACAAAGCATTAGGTAAGCACCCTCAAGTGTGATATGGTAGTTGCTGCAGCTTTTGACAAAGGTAGTGACTGGTAGTTGCCATCTCATTTTGTCAAAATCTACTGACTCTGGTGGTCTGGTTGCAAAGGGATTCACTCAGGTGCATGGGGTGGATTATACTGAGACATTTTCCCCTGTAGTGAAGTTTACAACCATTTGAATCTTGCTTGCACTTGCTGCTAAGTATGACCTCCAGATACATCAAATGGATGTCAAGTCTGCATTCTTAAATGGCAGCCTTGATGAGGAGATCTATCTACATCCCCCCCTGGTTTTCATGACTCATCAGACACTGTCTGGTGCCTGTACCATGCCCTTTATGGACTGAAACAAGCCCCAAAGGCTTGGTATACTCATTTGAGAGATGTGTTTGAAGCTCTCAGATTCACTTGGAGTAATGCCAACCACAGTTTATTCTATAAGGTTGAAGATGGCATACTTATAATTGTGGTTGTCTATGTAGATGACAAGTTGATCTTGTTGAAGAGCCAAGAGGCTATTGAGTGACTCAAAGCTCAGCTCTCCACAGAATATGAGTCCTCCAATCTTGGAGAGGCTCATTGGGTATTAGGAATGGAGATTATCTGAGACTGTGATAAGGGCATTATTGAGCTCTCACAGAAACAGTATATTGAGATGATTCTGCAGCATTTTGGCATGCAGGATGGACATCCTGTCAGTACTCCTATCGAGCAGAACCTTAAGCTCGAGAAACTAGAAAAGCCCAAGGCTGATCTTGCACATTATCAGAGTGCTCTTGGGTGCTGATGTATGCTATGCTAGCTACTCATCCTGACATTGCCTTCACAGTGGGTGCCTTGAGCAGACATGCTGCTGCTCCAGGTGAAAAACATATGATAGCCCTTAAATGGGTTTATCACTATCTCCATGGTACTGTTGACTCTCATCTCAGGTATACCACTGCATCTGAAACTGTCCCTGTTGGATATGTTGATGTGGACTGGGCAGCTGATATAAATGATCATCGCTCTATTACTGGCTATGTGTTTACCTTCTGTGGTGGTGCAGTAAGCTGGTCATTGAAGAAACAAACTTCAGTGGCTGTTTCGAGTACTGAGGCTGAATATATGGCTGCTTCTGCTGCTATCAAAGAGGCTATCTGGGTCTGCACCTTGCTCAGAGAAATAGACTCAGTCACACAAATTAATCCTACTCCCCTTCATGTGGATAACCAATCTGCAATTTCTCTTGCAAGTAATGCTATGTTTCATGACTGTACAAAACACATCTCTATTTGCCATCACTTCATTTGAGAGAAGATCAAGTCAGGTGATGTTTCTGTGAGGTACTTGTCTACCAACAAGCAAGTGGCAGACATTCTTACAAAAGGACTCTCAAGGGAGAAACATGTTCATTTTTCTAGGGGCATGGGAATTTTTATTAGTTGAGATATTCACCATTGAGTGGGCATGTTGTGATAGTGTCCCCCTGTCTTATGTATTTGCACCAGTAATATCTTACATAATACTTTGTTTATGGTTGATACTTTTTTCCTTCTCATATTAAGTGTTCTTACTATGTTCTTCTATGGAATATAGAAGTCTTCCTCTTTGGATATCCTTTCTACAGAACTCATATTCCTCCTGCCCACATCATGTCCCATTCTATTGTACAACCAGAATCTGGTGCTCTTGAAGAGAAATGGGCAAAACAGAATAAAGAGTTAAATGCACTTACTGGAACTATTAAGACTTTTGGCTATGATTCCACAGAGACTTCTGCCCAACTCCCCTTATCTGTTTTTTCCAGCTTTGCCCCTGAGGCATTGATAGGCTGGCAAAGTGTAGGAAGCTGGTACAGGGCAACCCTGATATTGTGCAAGCTTTGGAAAGTGCCATTGAGACAGGTCACTTTGAACATATTATGTCCCTGCATAAGCAATTCAGAGATTTCTGCTATTTCACATTCATCATCATCTCTGTCAGCTGCTCTGTCATGCTGGGACCCCAACACTAGGGATGGAGAACAGAGCACTGGTGGCAATCCTCTGGGCACTGGGCATGAGTAGTAACTGTTCTGGGGTCCACATCTTGTCTCTGATAATAGCCATCCTATTTTTATGATTTGTACCTCTAGGTGGTAAGTTGTTTTGTAACTTTTGGCTTGACTGTACTGATCGACACTTCATCGTAAGCCACATCCATTGCCTGGACAACCAAATACCATGGACAATACCATGAAGTGATGTTGAAGAACATTAATTCCATGAATCATTCAGTAGCCTATGCTTCATCAGCAGCAATTATCCAGAGTTCTGGAATGGGCAAGTCCCATATGGCCCATGAGCTAGCTTCCTTGGTCTTCACAATCCCTTTCAATCTTTGTAACCTGGCTGAATGTAAGGAGTAGTCCTTCCATTGCTTTTCATGCTGACTGCTGTGATCATCAGGGTCAATTTAACTATGACCAGATGAGAAGATTCAGGAGTACCTTTGCAATGTGTCCAACCTCCAGACCATGCAACATGGCAAGGCTTGCACTGCTTTGTTCTTCACACATGTCTTTTCTGAGGTCACCAAGGAAGTCCAGAAGGTATTCAGGGCATCAGAGGCAGACAACAAGTTACTTTGAAGTGACCTTGTGCACACCTGGAAGGAACATCTGTCACAAGAAATGCAATCTTTGCTATATGAGAACATTATTAAAGCATGTGAGGCAGACAAGGTCAGTAAAGTGGATTCCCACCTGTTTCATATCTCACCATGATCATGTTTAATCCTCCCAGGATTGCCTTGGCAGGGGTGGGGAATTTTCTCTGATTTTGCTCCAATTGGACAAGGAGCTCTCAGGTTTGCTTCATACCTTGGCTACTGTTTGTGCCCTGCTGAATTCAAACAACAATATTGCAGTTCTCACATACTTTGACAAAGCACATGAACTTGGCCATGTCATAGCTGATGCCACACAGCCCAATAGCAAGAACAGCAAGACTTTGTACAATGTTGTGTGCTCAGCATTAAACTCCTTCTGAAGTGGTCCTGTCTTCACCTTGTTCCTGTCAACTCAGTCCTCTATGAGCCTCTTGGCTCCATCTGCCAAGTTAGCTTGGTTGATTTGACAATTGGATACAAATGCTCTCCAAGCTCCTTTCATGGAAACACCACTTGACTGCCACTGTAGTTTCCTGCTTAGACCTGGAGTATTCAAGTTGGAACAGCTTGGGGATATGGAATTTTTGGCATGCTTTGGCTGGCCATTGTATGTGATCTGGTTCACTACACTTCTCTTTTGCTGAACTAGGTGTTGCAGGTTCTGGACTCTCATCAAAGCCTCCACAGGAGTAGATGAAGATAAATCTGAACTCATTAAAAGCACAATGGAACTGGCATGTGCAAAACTCATTAACTCTTCTGCAATCAACATGGTGAACCTGTCTGATGTGGCAATGCTTGCAATTTTAGACATTCTGATTACAATCAACTATGAGCCAAGGTGGGACTTGGCACACCAATATGAAACATCTATGGTTGCCAGCTACATGAGGATTGCCTTCTCTATTCCACAGCATCAGGCCTGCATCCACTCAGGATACCCACCTGAACCATTCCTTGCAGAGGCTGTATCATGCCAAATGCACTGCTACCTGCAATCTAACCACATGATGGCCATGCTCTTACAGAACAATTTCAATAATGGGCTGATTGACCATGGCCAGAAGGGTGAGGTTGTCATGTGCCTCCTTAGGATGGCATACATGAATGCCATCATTGCTGAGCAAGCAGACAAAATCAGCCATACTCACCAGCCAAACTTTAGCAAAGGTTGCAATGTCCTCTGCTTCCTGGAGGCCTTGTTTTCCAATAAATTCCATGAAAAGATCCTGCAGTCTAAACCAGACAACCATAGAGTGTCTACTTGCACTCTCCAGGATGCTTTCAGACATGCAGTTGTTTGATTCACCCATTTCATCAAAGCAGCTGACAAGACTGTTGTGAACACAAAGTCTATGGTTTCTGCCTTCTTGAGGGGTGCTGCATTCATATGCTATGACTGCCAGGAAGCCATTGACATCATCATCCCCATTCTACTAGAAAGTCACTCTATATTGGAAGAGTCCTCAATGTCAGCACTTTTGGTGCAAGTGAAGTGGCACTGGCAGGCAGGCAGTTTAACTGCATACATCATAGATGAGCATGTGCTTGGTTTTTCCCTACAGAAGGGGAAAGCAAGACCTCTATGGAAGGGAAAAGCAAGGCCTCTATGGAAGGGAAAAGTGAGATGTCAATGGAAGAGGCAAGCCACATTTCTACAGAAGAGGCAAGCACTGTTTTTTTCAGAAGAGGCAGGCAGTGGTTCCATGGAGGCAAGTGGTGTTTCTATGGGAGAGGAAAGCAAGGGAGAGCAAGGAGACAGAAAGCCATACCTGACACTTGTAGCCAAACTGGGTGTTGATGATCATCCTGTGCAACAGTCTTTCATGGTCACTTGCAATAAGGATGGGTCCTCTTGCAGGCAGCACCTGAGGTATGGTATCTGAGCTTATGGGTGCACTGAGGCAATGTGGAAGGTCATTGACACCAAGCAGCATGATACATATACACACATCTTGGCCACAGATGATCTTTTGGAAGACCACCCAAGACAAAATGAGGCATTGCTGGAACTTGTTTGCCAAAATTTCACAAGATGATTTGGAGAGCTTTGAGGAAATCTCAGGTGCAATGTCCCTAGGGTACTTGTGTGCAGATGAGCTTGAGCTAGAAGCTACAGAGGGTGGGTGGAGAGCCCCAGAACTTGCCTGAGAGGCAGGTTTCACTTTGCCCTTGTCCTTACTACCACTGGCAATCCCACTGGCTTTCTGCATGTGTGATGTGAGTGACTGCAACACATCAGTAGTGGAGAAGGTGTCAGAAGGCCCTGGCACATCAGGGGGGTGGGGTAATGGTGGGGTACTGGTTGATGAATCAAGGGGGGAAGGGGGGAACAGACAATCAGTAGCAGTGGCATCAGATTCACCAAGGGCTTTGGGAGGCTCTTCTTCATCAGACATATCCATTGCTTCTTCCTCACAACTGTCTCCTTCATGGCTACAAGATGGTTAACCAGCAGCCCATCCATCACCCATCATCAGGAACTGTGCTTGATCACTGGTGCCTTTCAGCTTCTGAAAAAAGTGCTGCTGTGCTTCTGCAGCAAAACCTTGGCTGGGGTCAGCAGTGCTAAACATGGTGTTGTATGATGGGTTTGTATGCCAAAATCCATGCAGGTCTTCCCACCAGGGGAAGTTTAAAAGAATCTTGTCTGTCATTATTCAGTATACCCATGGGATATGCAGCAGCTGACAATGTACCCAGTAGCTTCTTTAACTCAGAGTTTTCCTGAATCTCTGCAGCTGTGAGGCCAGCCCCAGTGGATCTGAGGCTCTTGTTGGCCTCATTATAATTCTTACAAAGCCTAAAGCAGCTGATTAGTAGCAATTTAAAATATAAATGCATGGGATGACACAGAAGGATGTATGTTTGGAAATGACTTTTGATGGGCTTGATGAACATAGCTGGGAACTGGCTATAAAGTTGCCTGATATTTAATTCATGGTCATTCTTGAAAATGGTGTCAGTGACCTGCTGGTAGTAAGTGTCCTTTTGGGCACTCATTTGCTGGCGAGACTGCCCCTCATTGACCACATCAAGATGAGAATCTGAGAATAATTTGATGCAGGTATCCAGGTAAGTTTTGCACCAACTGAGGAGGCAGGTAGTACATGCACAAATATTGGGATCTTTATCACCCCACTATATTGTAGGAATCCATTCAGAGGGTGTTTTGGGATTTTCTGTGCCACCATGGCCATGGCCCCAACCACAGGTAGACATTGGCAGAGAAGGTTGGTGGAGCTCTCCTTGAGCTATTGGCAGAGGAGGATCAGCTATAGGCAGGCGATGTTCACTACAGATTGTGATAAAAGCTGGGGAGAGCCCAGCAGTCAAGTACTCACTTCGGAGTTTGAATATGGCCACATGGCATGGTGACTTTGGTGAAGTTTTGCTAACCTGAATTCTACTTTGAAACACCCTATTTAGAAATATTACATAATCACTTTTTGCAACTTCAGGCAGCTTTACTTTGATCAGACGTGTCAAACTCTCACAGACAGGGTCTGGGTTCTTTTAGAAAATAAGAGGGTTGTGTGTTTGTAGGAGGAGATCTTCAGATTGTCCATGTCATCCAGTGTGTTGTGCAGTTCACCCTCGAAATGTCGTTGCTCAGCCTCGAGCTGCTTCACCAACTCCAGATCATTCAGTGACTTGGCTTTTTGCTGAAATTGTTTGATGGTTTCCTTCTGTTCGTTCTCTTTGCCAGCAGTCGTCTCGTTCAATTTCCTTTCTGCCTGGATCAAAACGGCCTCCTTGTCCCCCATCAGGCCTTGTACAATCTGCCACGCAGAACTCAAAGAGTTGTCGAAGCGTTCATGGCGAGCCCCACATCAACTAGTGGCTTCCAGAAATCCGTCTCCAGCTGCAATACATTGCTCTCTGTGAGGTTTGCTTCTTTCACTTTGTCCCACCAACCGCACACACAATGCCGCCGCGTCTCCGCACAACCTACCGAGCATGTCAAGGTTCGCGCACACTGATCCCAACATTTGATCGTCTGTTATGTGATGCGTGTAGACAATACCTGTGAGTTTGACACTGTCGCCGTATCTCTGTTCACGTGTTGATGAGCGACAAATCGAACAGGTTCAGTTGCTCACTTCTTCTCTAGCCAGTCGGCAATTGTCCTTAGTATATCTCGGTCGGATCGATATGTGTCATCGAATTCCGGGGTGTCCACGAACACATATTGTCAGCCATTGGACAGGCTGACTGCATATTCCCTGACAGCCTGTGTATAGGACTTGAGCCCATGTGCTGCACCATCCTCATTCCCCTGCATGAGTTTGTCGTGAACTATGTACGTGGTTCTTAGCCAACGAATTACTAAGGATCGTTCCTTCGCTTATGTTCGACTTCCCTGATTTCGTAGGACCCATCAATCTGATGGTCTAGTTAGTGGCGAATAGGCTTCACAGGAGAACATACGCAATAATCATTGGCTTGCAAGTCATTCTATCCATCTGGGGTGCGACTTCACTTTGGGCAAGGCAGAACTCGTATAGTTCAGGGATGTAGAGTAGCCTCGAAGCACCACTGGGGGTTCATGTGGGTGTCCCTGCATCGAGTCGTTCACATGTTCTACCTCACGACCACTTATGTATGTACAGGGACTTCCAAACCTATGTCACCCAATGGCATCTTCCAATCGCACCCTCGCTGAAACTTAGTTCCATCGTTGGGAAAAAAGTGCCTACATTGTTACTAAGGATCAGCGCTTTGGCACTTATCCTGGGATTCCGGATGTCCGGAGAGATCAATGTTCATCCTCGTGTTTGCGGAGCGGTGATGGTAGGCGCCCTTCAACACATGTCACACCCCATTGCCATGCCCCTTGTGAGCATCACATGTCCCTGTTTTAGCCGTGATCTTCCCCAGCGCTTTCCTCTGCTTTCTTAAAAAGTCGTCATTGACGGCGGATCCATTTGCCATGCCCCTCCCCTCTTTGTCGATAAGCTCGTTCTCTCTGGCCTTCCTATCCATTGAGGTAATGCATGACGGGTAACATGTCCTCCTGATTGAACAATACACAGTTATTGGGAACAACACACCCTTTAAGTGACAACCGAAACCCATATGTCAGTATTATGGTATGCCACTACCAGGTAACAAGCATGTCCATGCTTGGGCAAGCAGCCTGAATCCAGTACTAGTACTTTCTCAACAGTGACAGTTTCCAACGAGGTTCTCATTCTCCAATGTGGAGTCATTGAAGGATATCGGTGTAGAGATTGATTTGAAAGGACCTTGGGATATAGGCCAAAGTCTCCTAGTGGGGGGAAGAGTGGTGAATTCGTCCCAGGAGGCTGGTGTTGCCTGGTGGAGGGTCAAAGAGTACAGGGAAAGACCTAAAATGCGCCCAGAAACCCAAATAAAAGCTGTGATAATGTCTAGGGACTGTCTGGGGATGGAGAAGTAATATTCCGAGTCTTATTTCGTCTTATTTCTGGCTTCTCGTCTGGGGTAGCTCGTCTGTTATTCCTCTAAGTATGTACAGTATGCTCGAAGTACTCGTGCGGGCTTACATAAGCCACAACGCGTGCAAACACTAAGTAAAAAAAACAAGAAAAGATAAAAGAAAACAAATCAGTAAGTAAAAACAATGAAATAAATGAAATATCCTGGTAGGGAGGATACTTTCCCTACATCCGAGGGTGGCTTTAAATAATGACTGTCCCCAGTCATCACCTACCGAGCTGTATCATAATCCGAGGCAAGGGTATCATCCTCGAAACAAAACTCTAGCTAGAAATGTGAAAATGCGAGCTCGAAACGAAACAAACCACATAAAAGAAACAAAACTACTACTCAGCTGATGGGGGAATGTAGTAAAAGCGACTCGAGGGTGAATCAAAGGGGGAACGAAGCTCGGGGGGAGCTCGAGGGTAGCTTGGAGGGGACCACTCGACCCTCGAAGGGGACTGGGTAGCTCGTGACCTCAAAGGATGCCTTGGAGACATCTTGGGTCAAACTCGAGAGGTGGTGAGAGGTGGGACTGATCCTGTACTCGAAGGGGGGAAAGGTAACTGAGAAGCCAACCCTCCTGGACCACAAGCGAGGGCCCAGAAGTCCAAACAAGCCTGTAATGTGCGCCCGAGCGCCTCACGAGGGATCTCCTCACCTGTAGGTAGCACAACGCGACCTCGAACCACCCCACACTTTCCTGCCACTAGATACGAGGCAAAAACTCCGCACTGCACTCGAATGTGCCCCTCACAACCACAGAAGAAACAAAAACCAAATCTTCGAAGCCAAACTCGGCGCCTCGGGACCTCTCGATAGGCAGAGGGATATCTGCTCGAAGCCATAGCCTCTCGAAGGGGAAGCGAGCGACCTGACACTCTCGAAAGGGACTCGAAACTCGCAGGGGCAGGGTTCGACAGCGAGGCTGGGGTCCCTCGAAGCAAGCAAGACCTCCCTGGACATGACCCACAACAGGGGACAGGACGAGGAGAGTGCCTCGAGGGAGGCACGAGATGGGACGAGCTCTTCGAGGAGGTGTTCGAGGACTCACAAGGTTGATGAGAGCGAGTCGAGGCAAAACCAAGGTCTCGAGGCCTGGTAGACATCAACTGGGAACGAGGGGGGGAAACCTTTGTACTCTCCAAATGGTCAACTCGATGTGGACGCGACCATTGGTCCTCTCTCGAGCCTCGAAGCGAGTTCAAAGCCAACTCACCAGCCTGCTTATCCGGGACACACTGCCGTGGCTGAACCACAGTGTGCCACGAGCCTGCATTAGTGACTCGGCGAGGGGACGAGCTGCTCAAAGCATGCTCGGGGGAAGGGGGGGGAGTTTTCAATGGTCGAGGGCATGCCTTGAGGGGGAAACGAGGGGGAAGCTTCGAGCTCGAGTGTGCCTCTCCCTGGGAGCATCTTCTAGAACGAGACCAAGAGTACTCCACAGGGGTGTCTGATACAGAACTGATTGAGGGTGAGTGCGCGCACTGAGAGGGTTCCTCGGGGAACTCGCGAGCTGACGAGGCATCCTTCGAAACTAGATGAGGGGGTGAGCGGCCTACCCCCTCCTCGATAACCTCCTTCATAACACAAACAATGACCTCGACAGGCCACAGGCGGCCCAACTCGAACAGGGGGTACCTGGATGCAAGCCTCCTCAAAACCTCAAGCTCAACTTGTGGTGGGAGGCCTCGAAGAAATAGCTGGCCTCGATGGTTCAACTCCAAGACATTCCAACTCACCAGGGCCAAGAACAAGACCTGGAAACGATGAAGGTAGTCCCCTAGAGCTGCAACTGAGCTTAGCTCGCTGCGACGAGTCCCCTCGAGGAAGGTATAGAACTCCTCAAAGTACTCGAGGACATCTTTGACTGGCTCAATCTCAGGGTACTGGAGAGTCACGAGCGCCTGGAAGTTCTCCCATCACTCGAAGATTGGCGCGCTGGCCACAAGATAGCTCCAGAGCCTTCCAGTGTGGGGTGGTGCTCCGTCGATTGCAAACTGGATGAGCGACGAGGTATCCGTTGCGCCCTGGGCCTTACCATACTCCGCTACATCCTCGAGGTAACGCGGCAAGTCCTCGGCCTGCCCCAAGAACTCCGGGGGGAACTCGGGTGGGGCTCGAGATGGTCCACATGCTTCTTCCATCATGAGTAGTATATACGAAGCTCAAAAGAATATATATCACGTCGTAATTGATAATTGACAGCAGTACCGGGGTTAAACGCGAGCCTTGACTGCTAACAGTCAGTCTCGAAGGGTAAAATGAAGAGATGGGGTCACCTCGATGTGACCTCGAACGTCTATGGGGGGTTGGGGGTGTGGCAACGAACCACGAAGGAGGGAGGAGGATGCAGAAACCTTGTATGATACATCTCAAGGTGGTTTCGACCACTAAAACTGAAGCTAGTCGCCGTTGCGACTCTAACACTTAATTCTCAAACTTGCAGCCTCGCTCGACTGCAATATGCGCAAGAAAAACGATGATATAACGTCTGGTTACGTCTATGAACGAAGCAGGTGCGTCTAATGAAGCGTCTGTGTCACGAGTGTGTCTCGAAGGGCTCGGGGTTCGTCTGGGAGTCTTGAAGTGTCTGTGGTCTCGAAGGGGCTGATGGCGTCTCGAAGGGGTGGTCAACTGACTCTAAGATGATGGGGAAGGGTTTCCTACAACTCAAAACGGCTCAAAACGCGACCAGGAGGTGCCAGGGAGCTAAGCTATGGCAGGGGAGGAGGACGGCAGTGCACTGGGGAAGAACCGCTCGATGGAATTCTCCGAAACTTCAGAGGATGGTAGAGGCGTGCGAGGAGAAGTGGGCGAACGAGAAACTGGAGAAAACGGCGCACCCAGTCCCAAGTTATTCCAATTTTCGTCCTACAGAGCCTTTCTCCGCAAAAACAAGAATATCTCCGGAAGTACTGCAGCGGACACGACGAAAAAGACCTCGTTCGAAAGGTCTCGTCGAGTAGAATCAGAGTCCAGAAGAGCGAGAGGTCCGGCGCGTCGGTTCTCGAGAAAACGCGTGTGCAAGCGCAGAGGTAGGGGGAGGAATGGGGTCACCAAGCAAAACAGCCCCCTCGCGGTGGGCTCCAGATGTAGAGATTGATTTGAAAGGACCTTGGGATATAGGCCAAAGTCTCCTAGTGGGGGGGAAGAGTGGTGAATTCGTCCCAGGAGGCTGGTGTTGCCTGGTGGAGGGTCAAAGAGTACAGGGAAAGACCTAAAACGCGCCCAGAAACCCAAATAAAAGCTGTGATAATGTCTAGGGACTGTCTGGGGATGGAGAAGTAATATTCCGAGTCTTATTTCATCTTATTTCCGGCTTCTCGTCTGGGGTAGCTCGTCTGTTATTCCTCTAAGTATGTACAGTATGCTCGAAGTACTCGCGCGGGCTTACATAAGCCACAACACGTGCAAACACTAAGTAAAAAAAACAAGAAAAGATAAAAGAAAACAAATCAGTAAGTAAAAACAATGAAATAAATGAAATATCCTGGTAGGGAGGATACTTTCCCTACATCGGTACGAAGGCATCCAAGATTGTAACTTGGAAGTTTTCCTCGTCATTTATGTAATATGCTCAACCCTCCCATGTGAGTTGCTGGTGCACACTCCCACGAGTCTCCATTAGCATGTCCAAAGTTCTTTACACAGTCACATTCAGGTGGCGGTCTCAAAGTTATCTCATAGTACTGACTAGGTCTGCATTACGGTGGTTGGATGCACTGGGTAAGTTACTTATTGTATACCTGCCACTGATGAATGACAAGCCTCCTTTCATGGCGCAAG
The DNA here is from genome assembly GCA_024613145.1 of Pisolithus marmoratus. Lineage (NCBI taxonomy): Eukaryota > Fungi > Basidiomycota > Agaricomycetes > Boletales > Pisolithaceae > Pisolithus > Pisolithus marmoratus. The sequence continues at coordinate 113,413 of JANFAE010000223.1, read as the reverse complement.
TCATGGCGACATCGCAGGTCGCATTCGTTCACCCAGATCTTGGATTTGGTAGGTACATTTGGCATCGACAGGTTTATCATGACGTTGTAGGGGAGCCAACAGGCTCGGTGTGGACGCGGCACTTTTGCAGTTGATACATAGCATACAGGACCGTTGCGTGTACACTACATTGTTCCGCCATTTCTCTGCTCCTGGAGGGCAGATGGGCAAATTCCACAACCTATTTGTCCGTGCCAGACCTCTACTTCAGCAAGTTTTTTCCTGAATTCACACATTGACAGGCATGATGTCTTGGACCAACTGAGATGTGGGCTATACCACTACTCTGACATTCAGACAGAAGAATGCATGTCATGTTCTATTGTCATTGTGCTAACAGTGCATTTGTTGAGGAGAAAGTGCAAATGAGAAATGTTGGGATTCTGAACCAAATCTATCAATATCCTATGCACTGGTTGGAGGAAGTGACAAGTATATATCATCGTTGGAGTATATCCCAGGATGGCATATTACAGAATACCTTACATCCTCCCTCAATACTAACATTGCTCACTTGAAGGCTCCTTCTGCCCCCTCTTAATCCTCATCGTCGTTAAGAACCCCTCTTTCGCCAACTCCTCTAACAGATCCTTTCTCACCTCAGCTCTCCCATCCGCCTTCGCACCGTCCCTCACACTTCCAAACACAGTCACCATCTCCAACACGAGTGTCCACCTCTCTGCTCTCCGATCTGCAACGGGCATCAGACCAATGCCAAGGGATAAATTTTTGAGTGCAGGGTTTGTCCATATCTCCTTCACACCTGGCATCAAGGATAAGAGTGTTGCCGTGGTAGCAACGGGATTCTCAATCGGGGATGCTCCCATGTCCAAAATATGAATATTCTTGTTAGTCCATTCCACTTTCAACATTGTGCATTCATCAGTTGGATCGAAAACAAGTCCGAGGGTATGCAATTTTTGACAATGCACAACGATATATGCCACACCATGTAGCGTCAATGCGGACGTGCATAGTTGACCCGTATCGGTCTGCCAATCCTGACCCATGCCAAGTTTGAGCTCCTCAAGATGAGGCCACAAATCTGCAATTTGCACTGCCATCGTGTCATCGAGGAATAAGGGTTCTAGAGCGTTCTCTTCCAGTTCGTAGATGTATTGGTTGGCAAGCTAGTTGTCCACAATTCCTTCAATTGAGTATTTCAAAATCTCAAGTTTATCGTGGTCGAGGGAGTTTGACAGCTGATCAAAGAAGCCCCAAATGAAGGGAGCAAGTGCAACATCACCAAGGAGAAAGTCAACAGAAACAGGTCCCAGTTTGATTTGCTGCATAAATTCGGAAGCCTGGTCGAGTCTGTGCGCACGGAGACTAAACTTCTCGATGGCGGGTAGGTGAATGTCTTCAGCAGGTTCATACTGGTCGTCATCGGGCATGTCGATGGTGAGATATCGAATGGAAGATTTGGACATGAGGTGTTTCATCGCTGCCTCGTTGGGGATGCCACAATCGATACTGGCCAGATGCTCAGCTTTGATAATGAAATCTGAGATGCAGTCTGCAGCATCGAGTGGAGGTGGAGTGGAAGAAAACTCCTTGAGATGTGGACAGTGAATGTGCAGGAACGACATGAATGTCTGTTTGCACACAGGCCAGTACTCGCCAGGGAAATTGAGACATAGGAGGGTGGGTGGCAAGAAGAATCGAATGAATGGGAACACGTCGTCGCTGCCTCCTGGCCATGAGAGTACCCTGAGGTTGGGAAGAAGCGAGCTCCCGGGGGCACAGGGAAAGCTGCTCAGGAGGCACAGGAGATCTGCACTCATGAAGGGGGCTCACTGTCGATAACCCAGCATATGCACGTGTCTGGCATAGCCTTGGAAAATGTCAAAGTCAGAAGGTTCGAGTGGTCAGTTAACATGCTGTACCCCACCACACCATGAGACTTTGGTTCCCTAACCACATATGGATTACTTACGATCGAGCCGTCGGATGTTCTGCAAACCTCGACTGGTAAGCAGGTGAGGAGAAGATACAACAAGTCAAGATCTGTCCAGAGTGCATCAAGAGCTGGATCCTTGAGTGCTTTGCAAGTATGGGCGAGACCAGAGAGCGTCCATCTAGCCTCATAGACCGGAGATGGATCGTCTGATTGCATTTCCTGGATTTGTGCCATCTGGCGGACGTGGCCGCATATCATACGTGCAATTTCGGGTACGTACAGACACCTGTGCATGATGTCGTTGGTGTCGGTAGTCAAATAGGTTATGTATCTTGCGGGGCGACGACCAGGGGGATATACTGGCAGACTGCCTAGTCAAATTCGTTATTCGACACGGATGTCCTCGGTACTAGGAAGAGAGAAATGGACCGTGTATCGCGCTGAACAGAACCATATATACGTTGGATTGTGGCGGATGTCACGAGTAGCGTCACGGGGCTGGATGACAGTGGAACTGACAAAACAAGGGTGCTGACCGATTTCTTTCTATTGTTCTCCAATCGAGAATGTTTTGCCCCGAGTGTACAGGAAAAGTGATCCAGTCATCGGTCGACAACCGAGCGCGTCAGTAGTGAAATGGCAAATGACGATCTGCTTCTTCCCTGCCTCGATTGTGTCCCGGTTCTTGCAAACGATATGCATATAAATTCTTGTGCTAAAAGTAAATGTACAGCACTAACATCTGCATGCCTAGGTATACAACATTTGACATACATAGAGGATATTGATTGATAACGGTACAACATGAAGTTTGGTATAACCGACCGACGACCAGCAAACGGAATCAAGCACACACAACCAGATGTGGGGACCTGTAGAGCTGTTATGAGGTCCGTCGCGATTAAACAAAGCTACACTCACTGAAGCGCATGTGTCTCCGCACCGATTTCTCCCTTCCTGGAAGCGATCCACTCCTGGACCTTGCTCATCACAGGACGATGGTCAGGGTCTTCGCTCATCAGTTCAGCAGCCACACCCAGAAGGAAATCGCGATCAGAAGATGGTTTGCAGATTGAACACAAGACCTCCAAGGTTCGTCCACAGCTCCACAGATCAGCCTGGATTGGCTGGTACGCATCGCCCCGCTCGACTTCTGGTGCGATATACCCTGTGGTGCCGGCTATACCACGGAACTTCCGTTTTTCACTCTTCAGGAGTATAGACGAGCTAAAATCGATGATGGAGAGACGGCCACCCTGCGGAGGAATAATGATATTCTCTGGTTTGAGATCCATGTGTGCAACAAGCTGCGCGTGCATGAATGCGACTCCCTCGACAAGTTGAATGGCGGCGGACCAGAGATGCTCATTGGGCCTTTCAAGAGACGTGAGGCGGGCACCAGCGACCGGCATAGAAATCATAGTCCCGCCCTGGACCGGCCAGAATCCGACCCCGGAGATGGTGTGGTTCATTGGGGATTGAATACCACTGAGGAATTGAAGAATTTTAACCTCCCGCTGCCGTGCGGTTTCGACGAACTTGAGGTAGCCAACGCTGTCATCGGTCTTGCGTCTGACTACAGCAAGGTTCTCGTGCTGTAGTATGTGTCAATCAGAGACATTGAACACGAAGAAACAGTGGACCAACTCCAAAGACGCGGAAATCAACCATGGAGTTCATATTCGACAGGTGTTCTTGAACATCATCTGCACCGAAAATGCCGAGCTCGTCCTCCTCACCTCCTTCCATATCTTCATGTGGTTCCTCGCCCGTGCCCTGTTCCGGGATGGAATCCAATCGACTAACTTGTGTTCGTTGCACTGGATAAGTCTTCGAGTGGAGTGAAAGAACGTCCTTAGCCGCATCTACAATCTGTTTAAGGGTTCGTGCCGTGTTCCTGTCCAAGTCGTCGGCTAGGTCGTTTAGTTCTCCTACAAGATTGTACATTTCACGGGCAAATTCAGTCGCCTCAGTGCTGTCGGTAAGGTCGAAATCGTTGCAGTGGATAGAAACCTATATTCACTTCAGTATATATCCACAACAGGGCAGCAGCAAAAAGACCTACTGCATTCCCTTGACGAAACTCCTCAGTAGGCTCGTCATTGTCTTGACCAGTTTGCATGACGATGTATCGTGAGGCAATCATGTTTTTATTAAGGTATACGGCAACTACAAAAAACTTGCGTTCAGCCGTCTTCTTCAAGAGTATTTTTCCTGCCCGCGCGGCGGCTATGGCTTGAAGAAGCATTCGAAAGCGGTCATCTTCACTCTTCATGGAAATAACTTCCGAGACAAAGAAAGGGATGAGATGACCTTGAGACGAAACCATGAGATCACTCTTTGGCCTGTACTTGCGCCAGACGTCGAGAGCCTCACGGGTTCCGACGAAGATCGGGAAACCCCAGGGCATCTCTCTAAATTCTGGTGGATAAGCGTGGGCAGCTGTCATCGACTGGGCACTTACGTTTCATATTTGACATCGGAGCCGCCATCGCAGAAGAAAGGAGGCTGTATGAAGTACGCCGCGAAGTTGCCCGCCTTGACGGCAGAAGACTTCTGGTCACGGACTTTTCCTGCGTCTTCTTGCCAACAACGTAGAATGTTATAAAAGGTTGTAAACTCTCGCTTGTTGAGAACCCTCAACCTGGTACCCTCATTACCCAAAAGGGTCTCGAATATCTTGTCAAATAGGCCGTCGTCTTCGCCGTATTCCTGAGCTATTTCAAAATCGCGACTTTCTTGCATAACTTCCTGAACATGGTCAAAGTTTGCCTTAGCCATTGCAAGTTAGCAAGAGAGGGATGTCGACCCACATCATATAACCGAAGAGAACCAAGCAAATCTTGGATCTCCTCGATCTCCGCCACATTAGATCTACCGCCTTCTGTGTATCTTCCACCTCCCAAGTTATTTTCTACATCGCTCATTGTCCATTTGAGTGGCTTTGCTACAGTTATTTTCAAGCTCGAAAAGATCCTTGTGTAACGCCGTTCCAGTGTATTGATGGCCGTGCTGGACACGTCTGGTATGGACGCAAAAAAAACGCGTCAGAAGAAGGGTAAACCATTTCATACACAGAGCAAATATACCCTCCACGAGAACGAAGGCCATGCACACATGTCGCGGGGTAACTGTTGATTCGCCAAACGACAGCTCAACCAGGTCGGTGCCTTTCATGGGTTCCCAGTTATCCAGGTACTTTCCTTCCTCCGTGTCCAACACTGGGGGATTCAATCGATAAACCTTGATCCTTGAAGCAGAAATGTTTCGAAACAAATCTTGTTTCTCGTTCAAGCAGACCGGTAAAAAGTTCTTGATTGTGTCGTGCGCCACAGCGGATACGAGGAAGGCTTCCTGTTTGAAGTAAACCTGGAACTCCGTTCTTGCAGTTGCTGAATTGGAAAATGATATGAGCGTCTAGGTATCGTGCAGAACTGAACCCGCACGATAGTTGACAACGACAACCCACTTCCCATCGCGAGATCTGGGGAAAAGCTCGAATAGCTGTTGGTCAGGATCCAACGGCTTTTTACCATGAACCCTCCACTTTCCGAGCTCAGCCTCGCGATCTGCGTCCGATGGGACGAACAAGCGATAGATCTTGAGATCTTTCGCGTCTACATCCCCGAAAGTGATAGGATTTTCGTTCTTCAAGGCTCTCTTAAGTGTCCCCACGGTCGCCCCTCTCGAAATCTCGACCGTGAATACGTTCTCGACGTCGTCACCACGAACCCAGCAGAGCAAGGTGAGATCCATGTTGTGGCACAGAGTTTCAGGATGGGGAGACGCGATCAAGCGGAGACGCGGCTCACGTGAAAGCAAGGACAGGTTGATGACTCAGCCAACTTCAGCCACGTGACATATATGAGCTTGGGCTTGGATCACGTATTAGTATATCAGTTCATTACCAAGTATCCAATATGTAGCCCTAGTCGTAATGCGGGATGTCTTCATTTCAATGACTACTTATGGTACCATAATGCGATGCTCTCCATATTACCTTTGTTTAAGTTGCGAAACAATCTCCGAGTTTCTTCATCGTTCATCGTTCATGACGTCAGGTACCACCAGTGCAAGGTATGGTGACCCCCGTTCTGTACTGTTGGTCGACCGGTTATAGGCTCGCAAGGGCCATAAGGATCTCCTCGAACGTACGAGCTGAATGAGTTTCGGTGCCGTGGTGAAGAAAGTAGCCGGTTGCGATGGCACCGCGTCCGCGACGCGTTGACGTTTTGTTGTGACAACGGCATCCTAACCAGAAACAAATCAACAAAATCCTGACTTACCACGATTCGACATTCGACCTTTCCCCTTCCTTTTACCTAGTTGCTGTGTATACGTGTCTTCCTATTCGACTTCTCAACGCTCCCTACTAAAAGTTATACCAATGTCGCGCACGGTCGCCATCATCAAAACACACGCCCTCCAGGACAGACTGGACATCGAACATCGTCTCTTGGAGGCCAAATTCGAGGTTCGTTCACGCCCCCTCCGAAATACCCCACATTTAAACCGAATGCACACACTGACGCCCGGCGCTCTTACGTAGATCGTCAAAGAGCGCCCGATGGAATTCGACACTGAAACGGATCCTGAACCGTTCTACGAACTCTTCGATTCAGATGCCAACTTTCTCAGCGAGTGGGTCTTTCTTTCCCTAGCCCCCTTCTGTTTTACAGTACGACTCAACTGAAGCACTACGTACATAGGGGTCCAGTCTGGGTATACGTTCTCGACCACTCTCGTCCCGCCGTCCAAACCCTACTCGCTCTTCTCCCCTCCTTCGACAATGCCCTTATCGCCGCACGCACAGATGCCCAAGTCGAGATGCAGATTGCAGCTCTGTTCGCATCGAGTCCCCCCTTCCCGCCAGCTGAACTACCGCCTATCCCAGATGGAGAAGGAGAACTGTCGCTCACAGGAGGTGGTGGTGGACGTGCTGAGATAGCAGAACGCTTACCAAATCGATACGCACAGAGTCTGGTGTCAGAGTTCGATGCAGGTTCAATACGCTCCATCAATTCTGGCGTGCTAGAAGCACTCCAATTCGGTCTAGAAGCCCGTCTTTCTTTAGCAGATTCGACCACGTTCGACGGCAGTGCTGGTTCTTCCAACACACGCGCACCTGCCTTCATGAGCGCTCGTCCAACCCTTGCGCTCAGCGATCGCACTTCCAGTGCCAACTCTTCCTCCACTGGTGCGGGCAAGTCACCCTTTCGCGCTCGTCCCCTCCCCAAAACGCATCTCGCACCCGACATCACACCTCGCCTTACTAAAGCAGCTCTCCTCCGACAATCACTGGCGTCGTCTCCCTCCAATTCACCGGGCAAACCCCGGCCCAGACCCAGCACGATGGGAACGGCTAGCACAGGTCGTCTTCCTGCGTACACGAACAAAGAAAATGCCACGAGTAAGGATGCACAGGAACGGGCACGGAAGACGTTTGCCAACGTGCCTGGTCACAAGCGATCTGAGACGATCATTGTGGCATCGACGGCACCGCCTGTGGTAGCCCCGAGATTGACAAAAGCAGCGGCCTTGAGATTGGGTTTGGAGAAGCCCGCTGTACCACCTGGTAAAAAAGGTCCATCTTCAAAACTTGGAGGTGGTGGTGGTAAAGCTGTCAATGGAGTGCACCGGTCGAGGGCATCTGTTAGTCCGTATATTGGCGTTTCCACCGATACACCAGCGGAAGAGGGCGACGAAACCGAAACTGAAGCGCACGTGAAGGAGCAGCCAAAGAACATCTTCGCGGGTGTGCCAGGTCATAAACGTAGCGAAACGATCTCCGTCTGCAGCGTCTCCCAACCGCCGTCTATCTTGCCACGCACGAACAAGAGTGCGGCCCTCAGGGTAGTTGGTGCACCTCCGCCAAGTAGTTTCATGTGTGAGTGGTCATCTTATCTTGACTGGTTACTCCTTCTGATACGCCATGTAGTCCGCACGCCTACGGTACCTCAAACCCCTGGATCGGGATACTCGCGCAGTTCGTCTGCGATGAGTGCATACAGGGACTCCCGCAGCAATACCGGTTCAGTTCGGTCTCAGTCGACGGTTCCACCGTCTCGAGCCTCTTCTAGGATTTCCCAAGTCGGGGGAGTAACGAAAGCGAGCTATGCCTCTCGTGTCGAGATTGGTTCAAACGATCCTCAGAGCACGTCAAACACAACATCCTCCTCCAACAGCCATCCCAGCGACCCCGACACGTACTTTGTGGATGTCGACGATCCCCGTGCACCAACCACTCGCTCACGTCGTCCAAGCAGTCTTGAAACGCCCGCGATTGCACCCCGCGTCAACAAAAGCGCGCTCTTGCGTGCTCGGAAAGCTGCTGAGGATGCTGCGAAACCGAAGAGTCCATATGCCAATGCGGGTAAGCGCTAGGGTGGAGTAAGATTTATGTATTTTCTCTCTGGGTGATATCTCGTTGTGCATATGTTTCCATGTATTTTCTTGTATTCTTTCCTTTGGACCTGCAGGACAGAATTCTATGTATGTATCCAATGTCACGTGCCGGTACCTCTGTCATTTCCATTGCCGGTCTTGAGAGAGACAAAGACGATGACGATGACAAGGTTGGCCCGTCATTTCACCAGACGCACGCTGACGACGGAGTCAGTGGCGTCGTCGTCACAGCCGAGTCAGCCTCCGCCCGACACCAAACCACGCCCATCGCGTCTGGCGTATCCGCATCCCCGTCGCACACCCGCCCACACACCCAATCATCCCCGCCATCCGCACCTCGGTCTTGGTCTTCCACCGACATTTGGTCGCAATCAGCTTCTCCCCGTTCCAGACTCCACGCGAGCGCTTCTCGAACACATCGTACGCTCGTTCGAGGCACCAGTTCGGTATGCATTCGCATATGGCTCTGGCGTATTCGGACAGACTGGGTATGACCACGAAGACAAACGCAGAGCAGACAAGCCGATGCTCGATTTTATCTTCGCAGTGAACCACCCAGACCACTGGCATTCCATCAATATGCATCAGTACCCCGCTCACTACCCGCTCCATGCTCGGATGCTGGGGTCGTCTTTCGTGACAAAGATCCAGGAGATGGGTCCTGGCGTGTGGTTTAACACATACGTGCCGATGCACGACGTGGTGAGTCCCTTCGCGTGTCTCAACGTGTAACATGTAACGACTCCGAATATACAGACGATCAAGTACGGCGTCACATCCGTAGATACACTCTGCGCCGATCTCCTTAACTGGAGAACGCTCTATCTCGCCGGTCGCATGCACAAACCTCTCCGAATCATCAAAGACGACGCTCGAGTACGCCTCACGCAACAGGTCAACCTTACCTCCGCACTGCGCACCGCTCTTCTGACGCTCCCATCGCAATTTACACCACGTGATCTGTTCATGCGCATCGCATCCATCAGTTACGCAGGCGATCCGCGGATGGTGCTACCCGCCGAGAATAGGAACAAGGTACAGAACGTGGTGGACAGACAGGAAGGGCAGTTCAGAGATCTGTATTGGAGGCTAGTGCAGGGTCTACCTGGGGTCAGGTGGTCGGTGGGATCGGACGTCGTCGAGCAGGACGTCAGCCCGCAGGCGAGAGTAGCACATATGAAGAAGTTGCCTCAGGGACTGTTGGACCGCATGCATGCGCGTATGAGGGAGAGGGGTAGCGTGTCGAGGGAGTCAGATGAGTATGCGTATTGGATACGCGTGGCAGGCGACGAGTCGATGCCAGCGATTCTGCAACAAGGCATGTATTCATTTTTACGAGCTTCTTTTGCGTGGCTGACGAACGTACGCGTGTCTACAGAAATGTCCAAGATCGTACGGTACCCCGCGACGGTGCAAACCCTGAAAGGGGTCGTGAGCGCAGGTATATACAAGAGTACGCGATACGCCGCTGCCAAGATGGGCAAATGGTGGAAGGGTATTCGATCGTCGTAATAGTCGCAGCTGGCCTCTCGATATACCCCCAATACTCATAATATTCTGTACTCGTTGTACTGACATAAGCCATCGCTCGAGTCGATTTCGTTCCCTTGAATAATTACAACCACCACCACCCAAGCATATTCGAATACGCCATGAAACGCGGTTTTCTTACTACCGATAAAGCTAAGCGCGCGTTGGATAAGGATTACCCTGCCAAACGACAGGCAGTGTCTCTGGGCGATGCGACTCCATCTCCGAATGTCCCTACTGACACCTCTGCCAACGACGGCACCCAGTTGCCTACTGTATCACCTACAGTAGGTATCCCTGAAGAATCTGGTGAAGATGTGGGTGCCTCGTCCGAGTTCAAGGCTGAGCAGGCCGCGCTGACTGGTATATGCACATCCAATGTAGACATCAACATGAGGTATGTATACTCCTAAATGTTCCCCTTCCTATCGGTTGTTTGACGTGTTCCAGCACCGATGACAGCGTCACTCACGATGCCATAGCCAGGGACGAAAAAGCCCCTGATCGCGGTGGTGAGCAGAAAAGGTCCGATGATCAGCGATAAGTAAAAACTGAACTCGTCGCAGGTGATAGCGATATGCCACCAGCGGATATAAATGAACATTCCACCACCAGCGATCAAAATAATGATGATCAGCCCATCGCCACTGATGCCAAAAACGAGCAGCAAGCCACCACCAGTAGCGAAGATCCCAAGCCTGCCACTGCTGCTGATAACGACGGCGAGAACTACGATGGTCCCATCCACATCAATGGCGAGCATTACATTCATCCCAACACCAATCTCCATAGAGTGCCCGACGTCGCCATCCGTCCATCTTCCATCATGCATGCCAAGAAGAGACGTGCTATATTCCGCGTCTGGCCACGTGACCCCGACGGAAAAGCGTTCATTCCGAACGAGACACTCCGAGGTGGCAAGGTAGCGCCCAATGGTATCCTCTCATGGGGGGCCACTCTATACGACTTCTATTCCGTCAAACCGATTCCCCAAAATCCCTATGCCATAACGTATCTCAGCGGGAGTAGGATCGCCGCTGCAGTACGCGCGTTAGGTGAGCTCGAACATGCCAAAGATGAGTTGGAGTGGGTGGACGAGGAGGATGATCCGCGTGAGATCCCCGTTGCGATTACGGAAGATTTGATCGAGTGCTTTGAGGTGCGCGCACGGTTGTTCGGGGCATATTCAGCGGTGGAGGAGATCAGGGCTAAGTATTTGCCTTCTTCCTGCGAAGACGAAGACAAGAAGATGGAAACAGACGAAGAAGAAAAACGGAATTATGGCGTCTCTTCTGTCCTTATGCTCGACAGACCTCTCTCGTCGCCGTTCCATCATTCGTATTACCCTCCGCCATGGCCATTCATCCCTTTCGCCAACCCTTATCCCCCCGTTCTACTCCAAGAACGCATCCCGATGCACCTCTTACCCAAAACGCTCTACGTGCACGACCCGTACTCTATTCTCCACGTGGATGAATATAGACATACCAGTGACGACGAGACACCGTGGATCAACATGCGTCCTAGGGTCTACCGCTATAACCTTAGTTTGGGATCATCTACGCTCAAAGCCGCCGAAAAAGCTAAAAAGGAAGCGGAAGAAAATGAGAGGAAGAAGAAGAGGGCCTTGGACGTGCTTAGGTTCATGCCGACGGAGGAAGAACGTGCGCGGGGTGAACCGGCATACGAAGTACCATTACCAGCGAGACCGTCTGCACCGAGCCGTGTCGAAGAAGCGCATCTGTACCTCTCGCCAGCTGGGAAACTTGGCCAAGGTCACCATTCTATGGTGTACAAAGCCGAGTGGGAGTTACCCCGTGAATTGTTCACGGAACCTAAGTTGTGTCACGCTTGCGTCTACGAGGAGCTCAAGAGGGAAGTGGGTAGGTTGAAGCGGTCTGGGTGGTGGCGCGAGATTATGTATGAGGCCGAGGTCAAGGTGCCCCCGCCCACAGAGGAGGAGGAGGGCGGGCCTGAGGATATGGAGTATGAGATGCCCACCGCACCGGATTTCAGCGAGGAGTTTGACTCGGAACGTATCATCGTGGTCCAAGCACAGTCCAACTCTGGGCGAAAGCAAATGAAACCGTCATCCTCCTCCGCCAGTGAGGAACTAACCGTCTTCCGAGTATATTGCCCCAACATCCACTGGCAAACCCCATCCGATTCATCTGCACAATGCCCTCATTCCATGTTCCGTACAAATTATCCTGTTCCACGTACATCCGTTTTCCAAGTTGCAGCTAAACTCTCGACTCAACACGATCGCCACCTCGCGCGTGAGGCGTGGAATTATCAGGAGTTTCCAGAACATTTCTTCAAGCATTGGAATGGGTATAATTTGGTTAGGCCGATCCATAATCCGGTTCCTCTGTATGCATTGGTGCCACAATTTTATGGCTATTACGTGCCCGTCGAAGAGGTAACATCGTCGACGCCGGACACCTCGCCAGGTGAAAATGCCATGGACGCGGACAAAACCCCAAGCGAGCACGCGAGCGAGAAAAGTCAACCTCCACCCTACCTAAGCCCTATCCTCCTTCTTGAACACTGTGGCAAGCCCATCGACCCCTCCACCCTCTCAGAAGACGAACGCAAAGAATGTGCTTCGCTCTGGCTTCGATTCAATCATGCTGGATGGCTACACGAGTCCATCGCTGAGCGGAACATCCTCGTCCAGACAGGCTTACCCACACAGTGGCCTATCGAGCGTCACATTCCCGAGTTCGGCGACGAGCCAGTGAATAGTTTTAGGTTGATCGATTTTGGGCGGTCCAGGAAGATTAAAGAAGCATCCGAGTTTGACACGTTGAGGTTGGGAATGGGAGAGACGGCGGAGGCGCTGAAGTTGGTTAGTATTCTGCATGGCGCGTTTTTGTGAATCGTCGTCCCTTGTGTGCCCAGAAGACTGTAATCTCATGGGTGTAAGTTGGGGTGCCTTTCTTTCTTTCTTGGGAGCAAGCGGATTCGCAAGTTCGAATTCGAGTGTCAAGTGTATAGATATGTAATAATCTGTTCGTTGTTTGTAACAAAGTAAGCATGCATACCCAGGTAGTGAAGAGTGTACGCATTTCATTAGTGGGCATCGCGGCAACCCCTTGGTACATTCCCATGATTTCTCAACAGTGGAACCGAAGATTCAACATTCACCGGAGCACTCAAAAATGCTGCTTCACATACAGGAACGGAGGGTTAGCTATGGCAATGTGTAACAACCCTGCCTCGATGATCCCAATTCGTATATTGAGGCTGATGGGAGGTACAATACCCCAGGGCTCGAGGAGACGTACATAGAGTCAGCGAACTGTAGGTCAACGTATTAGGCTAACTCTTACGGCCCTCATCCATCCAAGTTGGATAAATCAAACATTTGCCCAAGCACAAGGCTCGATGCCCCATGTCTTTCATGCGCAGGTCGCAAGGCGTGCGCTCACTGGCAGCTGGAAACATAATCTGCAGTTTGTAACAAAGTAGGCATACACACGCATATAGTGAACCCAAGTCACTTCTTTTACAAAGCGTTTGATCGCAGCCAATCAAACCAACGTAGTACAGAAGCTCTCGAATGCCCCCCGTGTTGCATCTGAAGAGGGCCAACCAGAGCATTCAAAAACGCTGGCTCGTGTGGAGACGTACCGTATGGCTGACGGGGAGTACAACTATATGTACTCGGAACTCAAGGGGGTGGTAACTCGTACGACTCGAACATTTGCTCAAGTATATTTGGTGCTCCATGTCTCTCATGCATGGGTCGTGACAGAGTGAACTCACCAGTACCCGGTAACATGATCAGAGACATCTCAGATATATGAGCAGGACGCCTTGAGTTGGAGATAGTGTTCGGAAATACAAAGTACCAGGGTACGTCGCCTGCTCAGGAGGAAACGAAGTGAAAGTTGGGTACGACCGACGAAGATAATGGTCACTGTGCACTCCATGTCATCTCATATCCAGTGTCACAAACCAATGCTACAGTTATGGAAAAAGTCAGAGAAAGTCGACCTCGATAAAGATGAAGCGCCTACCTGATGAAGGCCCAGGATGAGATCATAGAGAAACCTTGCGCGATTGATACATAAGGAACAAAATCGAAGGGGGAACAATGTATCTGAGAGGAATAAAAGTAAGCGACATGAGTGAGATCGCAGTTGGGGGAAAGTGCAAACTCTCACAGAAGACTCTTTACGAGCCAATTCCGATAATCCGGCACACCTGGACCCAGGAACGACTGAGAGGAACAAATATGGGTGCCCTGAAGGCTGAATTTCTTGAAAGCATTGATGCTAACGGCTCCCAGATGGTCTTTGTCTACCCGTTCATAACCATGATAGGATTGCTGGAGACGGATGCAGATCAGATCTGCCTTGTTGAGGTTTGCAACATATTCGGAGCCATTCCAGTCAGTAGGACCACGTGCACAGGCGAGAAGTGCATCAAGTCCACCTTCTCGTTGTTGCACAGGTAGGGTAGCCTGGAGCCCCCTACACAAAGGGAGGATGTCCATCTGAGGGTTTACTACATTTTTGGAACGGAAATGTTTTGTACAAAACTCCGACCACAGGTCATAAGGGATCCGTTGGATGTCACCGCAGTCAGCGAAGCATTTAGAAGTGTCGGCCAGGAGGCCTGAGCCGTGGGACTCCGATGAGGCTGAGGCACCACCAGCAGAGCGCCACGCGAAAATGGATTGATCGTCGGTTGTCTTGACGATCTCATTTTGAAGCTTTAGGAACGTCCTCGTCTCGCCCTCTCCATACAAGATCGGCAAGTTGACGCCGAAAAGGCCCATCAAGGCGTATACCCTATCCTCCTCTTTGGTTGACGTCCGTCCTTTGGCCCAAGACATCCGAGTCGCAATGCTAAAACAAGGGATGCGCTCCGGGTAGTTGAGAGCGTCCTCGTGGATGCCCGTCATCTTAGCTATTACACTCGAAAGGCCAGCCTTCGTTCCGATCATTGTCCAGTCTTTCGCGAAGAAGAACACGTGCTTTGGGGCCAAAAGCTCCCCAAGTGTCCATGTGCGTTTAAACCACCGGGAGCGGCGAAAGGCACTATGTCCCTCCCTTGGGTCGTCGCTGCCGTCAACGTCATCCAGGTATGTGTAACATACATGTGCTTGTTGATACCAAGTATACGCTGAAATCGCCACCTCAGTGTGGGCGGCACTGCTATTGGCATCTGCACAGCAGGTATCGATCCAGACGTAGTCCAAACCATCCTGCCGTGCAAGCTCACAGCACATTTCAACCTTCTCGTAACCAGGTTGCATGCGTACACTCTCAGTCCCAATTTCGTGGAAATGGTGTGTCTCCCCCACTCGCCAAGCATGCGATAGGATGGCATAGGGACGTCGTTCGTGGATGTCTTCTAACTGTTGTGTGTTAATGTTCAGGAGGTACATATGGGTGGCAGAGAGTGGTTGACGTTTGGTCGGTGGGTGTGGGCTGGCGAGCTTGGTGAAAGCAATGTTAGTGTTTATAGAGATATCATCGAGGGTGTCTACAGGAAGTCACCCATGTACAGAAAATGCCGTGCTTGTGCCTCCTCAGGTAAGCAGCTACAGTCGCCTCCCTTATAACGTATACCTTGCATAACCCATACTCCCTCATAATGCATACACTTTTTGATTTCCCAAGTTGGTATGCAGGGATTTCTGACCCATAACCCATAACTCTCTTATAAGGCATAACCCATACACTTTTCAGGTGATCAAAACCCATACAACATCCGAAGTAATTACCAAATTAGGAAAATTGCTTATATAATCTGAGAATCTAAGGATGGCAAGAGTGACCCGAAGCTTTGACTTTGCAACTTCTATCATTATGAAACCATTCAGTATTCTAAAAAAGGGCTTAACAAAGCTTTGAGAACAAATTCAGTCCAGGAAGGCCAAGCTTATTGCTGAGTTAAAGGCTGGCCACTCCATCTCTGAGGTTGATGAGGAGTGGCTAGATGGTGATGGCAATCTGGTTGATGAAGAACGAGTGGTGGAAACCTTGGACAATGCATCTGATTATGACCAAGGTGTTGAAAGATTGAACTCCCAGGATAAAGGAATTGTGCAGAAGCTACAGAGGCTTGGAGGAGGAGATGCCCCTTCAAGAAAGTGAAAGTGTAAGGATCTTGAAATTTTCATGGTTTGCAATGTCAGAGTACTGAGCCCCTTCTGAAATACAGGGCCTAACACAGCAGAGTCTACAAATGATATGGCACCCTCTTGCAAGCCACCTGCTAAATTTCACAAGAAAGAAAATGCAACTGTTGCACAGCGGATTGAAATCTTGGATTGGTATCATGCCAATGGCAAAAATCAGAAGCAAACAGCTGCTCATTTCAATAAAATTTACCCTAGCCTCTATTTGAAGCAGCCAAGAATATCAGTATGGCTCAAAGATGAAGCAAAGTGGCGAGCAGAGTATGAGGGCAATACAAATTTGTCTCACTCTGCCAAAAAAGTCTGCCAGACCCAACATCCCGAAGTTACAGAGATGTTGGACCTTTGGGTTTCCAAGGCCATGGCTGACAATATCCTTCTCACTGGCAAAGTCCTCTGCCAAAAATGGAAGACTTTTGCTGACCTCATTGGTGTCCCTGACGATGAATGTCTCAACCTCAGTGAGGGGTGGTTAAGCCGGTTCAAGGTACGAAACAGCTTGAAGGAAATGAAACGACATGGCGAGGCTGCTTCTGCAGCCTCTGAGATTGTTGAAGAGGAGCGGTTGCATATCCAGGAGCTCGTCAAGAAACATGGCTATCAGCCATGAGATATCTTCAATGCTGACGAGTCCTCATTGTTCTATGCGTGAGTTTTCTCTTCCTGTGAATGCTCATTGATCCTAAATGCACTGGGTAGTATGCCACCTGATCGTGGATTATCCAACAAGCAAACATCAGGCATCAAAGGGAAAAAAATTCGCCTCACTTATCTATTCACTATGAATGCGGATGGTTCACAAAAACTACCTCCGCTCGTCATTGGGAAGGCACACAAGCCACAGGCATTCAAGAACAAGACAGCTGTGGAGCTTGGATTTCTGTACAGGAACAATGCAAAGGCTTGGATGACATCCGTCATCTATCAGGAGTGGCTAGTGAACTGGGATAGGGCACTCAGGAATGAAAGTCAAAAAATTCTGCTTCTGCAAGATAATTTCGCTGGTCATACTGTCCCAGAGTTGCTGACAAACATTCACGTTGAAAATTTCAAGCCAAATCTGACCGCACATGTTCAGCCCAATGATCAAGGTATTATCCGTTGCTTCAAGGCAAAGTACCATGCAAATTTTATTCGCCGCGCTATTGATCTATACGAATCCAGCATCCCCCCCTCACAAATCTACGACATCAACCAACTCGATGCCATGCGACTTGCCAACCTAGCATGGAATGATGTGGATACAACAACAATCTGGAACTGTTGGCACAAGGCCAACATCCTACCTGACACTGTCAACTTGTCCTCATCATCCACCAGCCCCTCCCTTCCTATTTCGTCCCTCATCCATACCTCCGAAATGCATGCTGATCTGGTTCTACAAGCAGAGAAACTCGTCAGTAATGCACTGGATGAATTGGAGGCCACAGGTGCCCTCCAAAAGTCAAACCGTATGGCTCTCACAGAGCTTCTCAACCCGGCCATGGAAATGCACAACATGTACAAGGCAAGTGACAAGGACATCTGCAAAGCAGTGATGGATGCGAAGAGGGCGCGGGAAACAAACATGGAAGGTGATGAGGTCAGCGACAACTTGGCTGTTCCTGCTGAACCAGGTCCAACACGCAAGGAGGCACTGCAGGCATCATTGTTGTTGCAGGAGTTCATCAGTGACATGGATAGTCCATTCGCCCATAATCTGGAGGTGATGTTGTGCTCATTTGGACACAGGACACGAGTTCTCGGTATGCAAGGGATGGAGAACAGTAAAATAACTGATTATTTCACTCGTGAATAGTACATCTACATTAGAGAAGTGCTAGCTTAATGTCTCTAGTCAATCAATTAAATTTGAATCACTAATGGCTGACCTCCCCAACAACGCATACTCCCTCATAACACATACCTTTGGGCCTATCCCGAGGGGGTATGCGTTATGAGGGAGGTGACTGTAGCTCATCAACATATGTAACTCATGCCGTACTTGCACAGCACACTTTCTTTATAATGAAGGTACCTTGTAACAGGAAGTTGTTTCGTGACTGCCAGATGCTGAATTACAGCATACGCTTCCTGCAGTTTTTCAATTCTTTCTGTTGAGACAGCGGTCTCGACAACCCGAATCCAGACCACATGGATAGAGAAGATGACGATCGTATGACGCGCCAAACCAAAGATAATCTTAGACCCCCAACGGCGGGACAAAAGATACAGCGGGGTAGATGGGCGGAAGACGCCCCAACAGACTCCTCGAATACGAAATGAAACATATGTATATTTAGAGTAAAAGGGTAGCTACCGGATACGAAATAGACTTTGAGCATCCGCCCTAAGCCGAGCCACAATAGCTTCTGCGCCACCTGCCTTATCAGAACCGTCCCTAAGTACTTGAGAAGAACTTCCTAAACAGCCGTTGTAACAGCATGCGGCCGTTACGGTCCATAATGATTTACATAGGTTTGCGATGACTTGCAATAAGAGGCATGGGCACAGCAGTGGCAGGTTACATCATTTTGATGCTGAACTTCCAATGACTCCTCTCACCTTTTTGCCAGCTACCCGATTGCCCTTGTCGTGACCCCGTGCTAAGCACCCCACTTGGAGACTCAGGACGACGAGGCAGTGGGTAACACCACGGCTCATGGGGGACTTTGAATGCACCTACCATGTGGGTGTGGGTCCTGATGAAACATGTCGGACATCACGGAGTAACGGGTTTTAGGTGAGTACCCGCGATCAATGGCACCAGTGACATCTGAGCGCGGGGCGTTCGTTGTTATACATACACCAACGCAACTCCTCCGTTCCTCGGAAACCAGTGTGCTCACACGGCCTGTCACATAATCGTAATCAGGCATTTGGCAAGGCTGTATCGCCAGCCAGGTTTGAAAGCCCTTACATGTACACAGCAAACTTCCGCAGCATTGCAAGCGCTCAGATCTCACCTTTTTTTAAATAATGCCCTTAGCACAGAGTTATGATGGTCACCGTACTTCCTCTCCGAGCTGCATCTCTTGCATTACCCGGGTCCCTACTTTTTTTCCTCACCTGTGCCTGCCATCCCATTTCCCATAGTCGCTAGTCCATCGCTGTAGATCTGAGGTACGTACCAGTGGTCGGATCGTCGAATTTATGTTAAAATCAGTGCACTTTCGTTGCCTAGTAAGCGATGCGATTGATCAAAGTAAAGGAGTTCCTGGCCAGGAATAGGCAAATCCAGCAACAAGTCGATACTCAAATCCAGATTTTCGCAGATGATTGTGATGATACCGTGACAAAATACTGCATATTATCACATCGCTGGATCGCAAGGCAAGAGGTCGACCTCAAGCAGATGACGGACCTCGCCAAATTGGATAATGCACACGAAATATTACACTGGCAGGGCTATCAGAAGATTCTCAAAGCTTGCGCTGCAGCAAACGGTCTATTCGAATACCTTTGGGCTGACACGTGCTGCATTGACAGGCGGAGCAGCTCAGAGCTGTCTGAAGCCATCAACTCCATGTTCCGTTGGTACAAGAACTCGGCACGATGCTACACTTACCTTCACGACACTTCTGACTTTCCCACCGAACCTGACTTCACAGCCTTTGGTAACTCTAACGGCTGGCCGGAGTGGTTCTCACGGGGTTGGACACTGCAGGAGTTGATAGCTCCAAACGACCTCCAATTCTTCAACAAGGATTGGAAAGAAATTGGTGATAAACGTAGCAGGGCTACCGAGTTAATGAAGATTACCGGAGTTCCAGTGCGCGTCCTGAGAAATGGATTGTCTTCCTACCGTCCCAGTTTCGCTGAGGTCATGTCCTGGGCTGCCGAAAGGAGGACGACGTTCGTCGAGGACCAAGCATACTCGCTAATTGGTCTGTTAAATATCAACATACCGATGTTATACGGAGAAGGGAAGAAAGCATTCCAGCGCCTGCAACTTGAATTCATGCGGATGTCGAACGACCAAAGCGTCTTTGCCTGGAGAGCCGATAAGGCTGGGAGTACTGAGGTGGCAGAATGTACTGAATACACCAACGAAGAGATGAGCTGGACCAGTGCGGTCCTCCCTGATGGCCCAATGGCATTTAGCGGATGTTACGACATTGTTCAAATGGAGCCGCAGGAATTCTACCGGCTACTTTCGATTATGTGGGAGTCAGATGCGAAAGCACTGGCGGTCGACGGAGAGTGCAACACACTGCCTCCATTCACCGTTACAAATCTTGGAATACGGATACCCCTTCCTCTTCGGCCTTATTATGGCTGTCCATCGGTCTTCCGGGTTGCGTTGGCGTGCCGCAGGAGAAGCAATATGATGCCTCTGACCATTGATTTGGCAGCCTTTGGACCTATCCACTACAGATACTCCGGCGCAGATGGGCCCATACAACCATTTCCTCGGAACCAGAAACTGCATCTTGCATATAAAGACGAGACTCCTCATGACATCATATTTAAGCTTGTTGAAACGACAGCCGTCCATAACTTCCGCCGCCGTCTTGTCTTCCCCAGCGAAACGAGATCTGAAGACGGTTCCCTCAGATTGTCGAGCACCAACCCCCTTGCGATAGTAGTCTATGCCGCCAATGCCTCCAACGCCTCCAATGCTCTCTTTGCCGTTGCATGCGGGTACTGCTTTGGCCAAGACTGGGTGCATGTCATCTGTGATGAACCACGGAACAAGCCTCTTCTTTATGCCACGCAGATTTACAAACGGACATGGCGCAGAGGTGCGGAATATGCTCGCCTTATGGCTGAGGCGTGCTCCGGTAAAACTGTGCAGCCCTATTATGTGAAACATGGACACCTCCTTGGTACCACTTGGGCTGTAAGAGTCGCTTGCGGAGGACGGGAGAAATCGAGCGATCGAATCGTTACAGTTGATGTTGTCGAATTCCCGGGAGGTCGTTGCAAGACGCTCACATGGGAGCCCATGTATGTGGGTACACTTCACCTCTCGTTTTGGATGTGGCATTAAAACCTGATTGCCTTTAGGGTACCAAAGGTCTTATTGAAGCTGATATCCCTTGTCTCATGAGGGAGACTTTATGGTTCGGTGGCCGTCTTGATGGTCACCAGGTAGACGGTGCTCATGAGGTGTTTTCCCTTGCACCTACACAACGGCAGATCAAAGTAAGACTCAATCCATATACTCTAGTTTGCGGAGTGTCTAACGAATATACTAGGTGGGTGACTATGGCGTCATCGCTAACAACAACGCAGGGAGCTTTGAATATCGAGGGAACATCTTCAGCGAACCGGAGGCATCCACTTTGAAGCTTAGGCCAAATACGGATGATTCACTTCTCAAACGCTTGGTCACGACTAAGCTTGTACCGTACGGCACTCCACTTCCATGCCCTTCGGAAAATGCTGGGCTGGTTCTACACGAATCAAAGATTCTCTCGCTCCTACACACTCGACGTATTCTTGACTTACTGAAACACCTGTCTTATCGGATGAGAAACTACTCGTTGGTAACATCGGTGGTACAATGTTCAGCATGCGACCTCACCGGCGACTTCAAAGCGAGGATCAGGACTCAGCAACGGCGGTACCCCCAAATCTGGCAGGGATGTGAGTTTTCCGCCAGCATCAAGCCACTGTTTCTTACTTCGCGCATCACACACCACGGTAGATGTTCGTAATTCCATAACTACCCCGAAAATGGTCACTCCATTGTATACCGTTGCCACTCCCTGGGTTTGGTATCAGGGTGAACAGAACCAAGATGTGGCAAGTGAATACCAAGAGATCAGGTAAATCTATTCAAGTTGCAGAGTCATCTATCGATAATACTATCCTTTGGTATGTAGGAAACGCTTTAATGTCATCAAGAATTACCCACCGGCACACCATCGAGAATTCAGAGAGGAAGCAGTCGAGTTCTTCAAGGTTAAATTCGGTGTGATGCACTTAGAAGACCTTGTATGTATTCTTGTGTCCGTTCATTACGGGCATGTACGAAGCTGAAGGGCCTGTTAGGTAGGCAACATAACATTCTTTGAATGCCTAGCGTCGCTTTCAGGTAAGCACAGAGGGCCAATCACAACCTATTTCCATTGTCATGTTATCCATTATCACTTCAGGGAATTCGTCAGGTTCATCAAGTGAACTACTGAAACCCTTACAAGAATCCCGTGGTAAGGAATTGGTGATGATGTTGGTTGGAGCGATGAGGGGGGTCACGCACCGTCGTGGCGATAAGTGGCTCTCGGCAGTAAAGGGCTTAGTGGGTGTGGTGCAGAAGATCACTAGTACCCTTGCTCTCGAGGCAAGTGCCTCAGTTATTATCACTAGGAATTAATATTTGCTCATCCCAGTGAATAGTTCCTTTGTGACATTTGTAACACTTTCCCCAGAGAAGACGAAACACTTGACAGTTTGTGAGTGGGTAGCATTATGTATGTGGTGTGCACGGCTGACAGTACCACAGTGCCAAAGGCAGAAAAAACAACCACAACATTGTTGACAGGTGAGTGTGTGCGCGCTACGGAATGTTTGTCGTGCAAAATGTTAAATCCTTTTGTGTATAGTATCCGGCCGCTGGTGGAACAGGTGGAAGATTTGCACAAAAAGTATTACACAATGAAAGACTCTTCTGAACAGCTGGCGCTGGAGGAGGATATCGTTGGCAAGGTACAGCGATATGAACCGTACTGATTGCCTGACCAACATATGTCGTTTGCAGATCTTAGAGATATTTCATTCCGGCATCTCGTTGGAAATCCAGCACGTATTGGTGCAGGAAAGTTGTCTACTCCTCCTCTTTATTATTTTCTAACACGAAGTAGGTTGTACATGAAATACTGTACCACGAGACGACAGATGGGTCCACGGATCTCCCTGAGAAAGAGGTCAGGTTTGAAGTACGTGCCTTGCCCGTGTAGTTGCATTATAGGCGACTCACATAGCTACCATCATCCATTTCAGTGCTTGAAAATCGCTGGTGAATTTTTCCGGGATGCATGTTTTGAGGTTCCGCACGATAACGTAGTCCATTTGCAACGGTGCGTGCCGTGATTTGATCCCTGTCATCACATGAAAACTCAAATCTTTTACATTTGCTAATCAGGCTCATGGCCAATGCGAGGGAAGGGGTATCAATGTATGAACTCTACCGCAAGGTTGGTGAAAGAAGAAGGGATGGAGGGATTGGCGATGCGTGGCAACATTTTGTACAAGACGCCCACTCTGGAGATATGGGGTAGGCTTGTGATGTTACTATGTACTCGTTACCACTTCTTGGCAGTTATTTAATATTCGTTGCTGCGGATGCCGGGTTGGTTACATATGCCTCAGAGGGGGAAAAGTCATGAATAGGGGCTATCATAATCATATAAGGCCTACTAGTAACTTTGCGCATGCCCTAACCAGTATCATTTCCCGCCCTCTCCCACCAGATGACCTAACCACATAATGGGCATTTCAGGCAGCAGAGAAGTGAAAGCCCCACATTCGCAAAAGCTCCAAAACATTCCCTTCGTCCTTCCATCAAACAGTTCATTACCCATAGATCGACTTCCACCTGAAATTCTGTCTCTCATCTTTGAACACGGAACTGGGTCATATGACCCTGAAGAAACAGATGAAGAAGGGCTTAAGACCTGGAGTGAATTTTGGGAGCGCCATGGCAAGGATGGGTCAGATGAAGGAGAATCCAACAAACAAAAGAGTCAGGCTCGGGAAGAAAAAGGCAAGGACGGAACTAAAGTAATAAAACGAGGGAATAGCGGACTGTCTAGAGACCAAGGGATCCTTTTTCCTTTCCAATTTATCATCCGCCGGAAAACCCCATCCGATTCATCTGCACAATGCCCTCATTCCATGTTCCGTACAAATTATCCTGTTCCCCGTACATCCGTTTTCCAAGTTGCAGCTAAACTCTCGATTCAACACGATCGCCACCTCGCGCGTGAGGCGGGGAATTATCAAGAGTTTCCAGAACATTTCTTCAAGCATTGGAATGGGTATAATTTGATTAGGCCG
The DNA here is from genome assembly GCA_024613145.1 of Pisolithus marmoratus. Taxonomy (NCBI): domain Eukaryota; kingdom Fungi; phylum Basidiomycota; class Agaricomycetes; order Boletales; family Pisolithaceae; genus Pisolithus; species Pisolithus marmoratus. The sequence continues at coordinate 89,399 of JANFAE010000223.1, read as the reverse complement.
ATCCACAATCCGGTTCCTCTGCATGCATTGGTGCCACAGTTTTATGGCTATTACGTGCCCGTCGAAGAGGTGACATCGTCGACACCGGACTCCTCGCCAGGCGAAAACGCCATGGACGTGGACAAACCTCAGGCGAGAACGCGAGCGAGAAAAGTCAACCTCCGCCCTACCTAAGCCCTATCCTCCTTCTCGAACACTGTGGCAAGCCCGTCGACCCATCCACCCTCTTAGAAGACGACCGCGAAGAATGTGCTTCGCTCTGGCTTCGATTCAATCATGCCGGATGGCTACACGAGTCGATCTTTGAGCGGAACATCCTTGTCCAGACAGGTTTACCTACACAATGGCCTATCGAGCGTCACATTCCCGAATTCGGCGACGAGCCAGTGAATAGTTTTAGGTTGATCGACTTTGGGCAGTCCAGGAAGATTAAAGAAGCATCTGAGTTCCGGACGTTGAGGTTGGGAATGGGAGAGACGGCGGAGGCGCTGAAGTTGATCAGTATTCTGCATGGCGCGTTTTGTGAATCGTTGTTCCCTGTGTGCCCAGAAGACCGTAATCTCACGGATGTAAGTTGGGGTGCCTTTCTTTCTTGGGAGCAAGCTGATTCGCAAGTCCGAATTCGAGTGTTAAGTGTATAGATATGTAATAGTCTGTTCGCCGTTTGTAACAGAGTACGTGTGCAGGCCGTGGCCTGAAGGAGAAGATATCATAGAGAAGTCTTACTCGATTTGTACATAAGGAACAAGACGTATCTGTGAGGAAGAAAAGTAAATAAAAAGAATGAAGCCTTGGCAGCTGGGGGAAATTCTCACAGAAGACCGTTTACGAGTCACTAGTCATTTTTGAACAACTACAAGGCACGAATATGGATTCCCTGAAGGCTGAATGTTTCGGAATCGTCGATGCCAACGGTTTCCAGAGGGTCTCTGTTTACTCGTTCATAACCATGATGGCATCGCTGGAGAGGGATGCAAATTAGATTGGCCTTGTTGATGTTTGCGGTGTATTCAAAGCCATTCCAGACAGCAGGACCACGTGTACAGGCTAGAAGTGCATCAAGTCCAGCACCTCGTTGCCGCACAGGTAGGGTGGCCTGGAGCCCGTTGCACGATAGAAGGATGTCTAGCTGAGGGTACGACACATTCTTCGAACAGAGATACTCCGCGCAGTACTTTGACCATTGGTCATAAGGAATATGTTGGACGTCGCCACAGTCGGCGAAGCATTCGGAAGTGTCAGCTAGGAGGCCTGAGCCATGGGACTCCGATGAGGCCGAGGCACCACCAGCAGAATGCCACGCAAAAATGGACTGATCGTCGGTTGTCTTCATGATTTCAATCTGAAGCTTCAGAAACGTCCTCATCTCTCCTTCTCCATACAAGATCGGCAAGTTGACACTGAAAAGTCCCATCAGAGCGTATACCCTGTCCTCCTCCTTGGTCGACATCCGTTCCTTGGCCCAGGACATCCGAGTGGCGATGCTAAAACAAGGGACGCGTTCCGGATGCTCGAGAGCATCCCTGTGGATGCCTGTTATTTCAGATATTACACTGGAAAGGCCAGCCTTCGTTCCGATCATTGTCCAGTCTTTCGCGAAGAAGAACACGTGCTTTGGGGCTAGAAGCTCCTGAAGGGTCCATGCACGTCGAAACCACCGGGAGCATTTGAATGTACTGTTCCTCTCCCTTGGGTCCTTGCTACCGTCAGCGTCATCCAGGTATGCATAACATACATGTGCTTGTTGATACCAAGCATATGCTGAAATCGTCACCTCAGACTGGGCGGCACTACTGTTGGCATCTGCACAACAGGTATCGACCCAGACGTAGTCCAAACCATCCTGCCGTGCAAGCTCACAGCACATTTCAACTTTCTCGTAACCAGGTTGCATGCGTACGCTTTTTGTCCCAATTTCGCGGAAACGGTGTGCCTCCCCTTCTCGCCATGCATGCGATAGGATGGCATAAGGACGTCGCTCGTGGATATCTTCTAACTCTTGTGTCTTAATATTCAGGAGGTACATATGATTGGAGAGTGGCTGGTGTTTCATGGTCGGATACAGGGGTGCCAGACCCGGGAAAGCAAGCTTGATGTTTATAGGTATGTGACCCAGGGTGTCAGGTACCGGAAGTCGCCCCCAATGAAAGCTGTCCGCGCAATAGGCTTACACTAGTCCGTATGCGTTAGAAACGCTGCTTCCTCATGATCAATCAAAGCTTCACCACTTACGTTTTACTGGTGTACATAACTTTAAATGATGTCTACGGTACTTCTGCAGCAAGCTTATCCTTTATAGACATAAGTAGCTGATGTCTACACAGGCAGCTGCTTGCGCCGTGGTGACATGTAGTTTCCTTTATCTGGCAAGGTAAGCAACTGGTACAGCAAGCTACATACTCATGTTGTACGTACCGGTATGTCTGCTGTCCTTGAAGGTTCAGGACGATGAAGCAGTTAATAACACTGTTCAAGAGGGACTTTGAGTGTACCTGTGAGTGGTGTTCACACATGCCGGAGGCATCACGGAGTAGCAAGTTGTATGTAGGTGAGGACCCGCGGCGCATCAGTGGAATCTCAGATCTCAGTGCCGTAGTCATATGACAAACTCCGCCGTGCATCATTTCTCACACGGGCTGTAACATTACTATCCCCTACCACACGTCCGTGATCCACCTACATTTCGGCAGTCACAGAATGTCACAGAATATCACACATGTCACAGGCATAGAGTTCGAAGTCCGAAGACGCGGACATGGTGCAGGGGACAATGGGTGTAAAGAACTCATTGAGGAGAGGCCAGTAACCGGTAAATATGAGGTATTTAGGTAGACAAGAACTAATTAAATGGTGCTTCATATATGTGGGGTGTCATATGTGCTTGAGACTCGTCAGGAGTGGGAATCAAGTATGTACCATGATATGTAGATAGATTAGATGGATCCATGTTAGTCTTACCAGTGATTTCGAAGGCACGTGCACGTAAGTCTCGAGGGTGGAGGGGGGTTGCCATGCTAGAGTTCAAGACGACCCATTCATTCACAGCAGCTTCCTGAGCAGGATTGAGGTTCTGCTTTGTCTCAGAAGGAACACGATGTGACTGGTGCCGGCCATTCATTCGGTCACTGAGAGTTTGTCGTGCAACCTGCATGGTGATCGGTCATGCTCCGGGTTGGATTGCAGGATTACTCACCTTCTGGGCCCTGGCAGCAGCGGACAGTCTTGTAAGTGCCTCCGGCTAGGCCGTCAATGGCGAGACGCATGCGGGCGTCATACTCTGGGTCTGCGGATGCAAGCCAGCTTCCCCACACGACCAGCCATCGCCAGCGACTATGGCGTGAGGCACCCGAATAACCTGTTTGCATAGGGAACAGCCAGCTACCGTGTGCATTTGAGATTCAAGCTCCGCTTCGGCACGTTTTCGGCATGTGACGACAAGCGTGATTTCGGTGACAGACATTCCAAACCAGCAAAAAATGTCGATCTCCACAACCTCTCTATCAATTTCATTCATTCAAGTTGGAACAGATAGATTTTGTGTGTAAACCATGGTATGTGAAATATGAAGGGCAGGAGTTGAGAAACGAGTGCTGTAGAACAAAAATGCCGAAATCTAGGTGGATCACGGACGTGTGGTAGGGGATAGTATCTGGCAAGGTCATGTCGCCAACCAGGTCTGCAAACCTTAAACACGGAGAAAAATTCCACAGTATTGCGGGCGCTTAGTCCTTCCTCTTATCAGTGCCCTCGACATGGGGCTATGATGGTTGCCGTACTTCCTCTCCGAGTTGTATCTCTTCCATTTCCTGGTTCTTATCTGCGCCTGCCATCCCATTTCCTACAGTCGCCAACTCATCGTTGCACATCTGTGGTACGTACCAGCAGCCGGATCATTGACTTTATGTTGAGATGCACTAGTAAGCGATGCGATTGATCAAAGTAAAGGAGTTCCTGGCCAGAGATAGGCAAATTCAGCAACAAGGCGGTGCTCGAATAATTGAGATTTTCGCGGATGGTTGCGACGATACCGCGACAAAATACTGTATATTATCACATCGCTGGATCGAAGGGAAAGAGGTCAACTACGAGCAGATGAAGGAGTTCGCCAAATTTGACAACGCAAAGGAAATACAATCCTGCCACGGTTATCAAAAGATCCTGAAAGCCTGCAATGTGGCAGATGGTCTTTTCGAATATCTTTGGGCTGATACGTGCTGCATTGACAAGCGGAACAGCTCAGAGCTCTCTGAAGCCATTAATTCCATGTTCCGTTGGTACAAGAACTCGACACGATGCTACACTTACCTTCACGACACTTCTGACTTTCCCACCGGGCCTGACTTCACCACCTTTGGAAACTATAACGGCTGGCCAGAGTGGTTCTCACGGGGTTGGACACTGCAGGAGTTGATAGCTCCGAGTGACCTCCAATTCTTTAACAAGCATTGGAAAGAAATCGGTGATAAGCGCAACAGGGCTACCGAGATAAAGGAGATCATGGGAGTTCCGCTGCGCGTCTTGATGAATGGATTGTCTTCCTACCGTCCCAGCTTCGCTGAGGTTATGTCTTGGGCTGCCGAGAGGAAGACGAAACTCTTCGAGGATGAAGCATACTCGCTGATTGGTCTATTAGACATCAACATGCCGATGTTATATGGAGAAGGAAAGAAAGCATTTCAACGCCTCCAACTCGAGTTCATGCGAATGTCAAATGACCAGAGTATCTTTGCCTGGAGAGCCAATAACGCTGGGGATACTGAGGTAGCGGAGAGAACTGAGGGCGGAAATACCAGAGTGATGGGCTGGACCAGTGCCGTCCTGCCTGATGGCCCCATCGCATTTAGAAGATGCCGCGATGTTATTCAAATGGAACCAAAGGCATTCTACCGGTCGCTTTCAAGGGAGTGGGAGTCAGATGCGAATGCACTTGCTGCTGACGGAGAGTGCGAAGCATTACCTGCATTCACTGTGACCAATCGCGGAATACGGATACCCCTTCCTCTTAGGCCTTATTATGGCTGTCCATCGGTCTTCCGGGTGGCGTTGGCATGCCGCAGGAAAAGCAATTTGACGCCACTGACCATTGATTTGGCAGCCTTTGGACCTATCCATTACAGATACTCCGGCGCGGATGGGCCCTTACAACCATTTTCCGGGAACCAGAGACTGCACCTCGCATATCGGGACGAGACTCCTCACGGCATCACATTCAAGCTTATTGAAACGACAGCCCTACACTGTTTCCGCCGCTGTCTTGTCTTTCCTCCCAAAATTGAATCTGAGGATGGTTCCCTCCATTTGTCGAGCACGAATCCCCTTGCAATAGTGGTCTATGCTAATGCTTCCAATACCTCCTTTGCTATTGCATGCGGCTACTGCTTCGGCCAAGACTGGGTGCATGTCATTTGCGACGAGCCACGGTATAAGTCTCCCCCTGACGCCGAGCGGATTTATAAAAGAACATGGAATAGAGGTGCGGAGTATGCCCGCCTTATGGCCGAGGCATGTTCCAGTAAAACTGTGCAGCCTCACTATGTCAAACATGGACACCTCCTCGGCACTACTTGGGCTGTAAGAATTGCTTGTGGAGGATGGGAGAAATCGAACGATCGAATCGTTACAGTTGATGTTGTCGAATTTCCAGGAGGTTGTTGCAAAACACTGACATGGGAGCCCATGTATGCGAGTACTCTTCACTTCTCATTTGCTGCATTAAAAAACTTACTGACTCACTTTAGGATACCAAAAGTCTTATAGAGGCTGACATCCATTGTCTCATGAGAGAGACTTTGTGGTTCGGCGGCCGCCTTGATGGTCACCAAGTGGAGGGCACTCACGAAGTGTTTTCCCTTGCACATACCCAACAGCAGATTAAAGTAAGTCTCGATACATATACTCTATTTCGCGAAGCCTAGTGGACATACCAGGTGGGTGACTATGGCGTCATCGCTAGCAATAACACAGGGAGTTTTGAATATCGAGGTAACATCTTCAGCGAACCGGAGGCATCCAACTTGAAGCTTAAGTATTCACCTCTCAAACGCGTGGTCACGAGTAGGCTTGTACCGTACGGCACTCCACTCCCACGCCCTTCGGAAAATACTGGACTAGTTCTACACGAACCGAAAATTCTCTCATTCCTGGACCCTCGACGTGTCCTGGATTCGCTGAAGCAATTGTCCACTCGGATAAGAGAGTACTCGTTGGTGACATCTGTGGTGCAATGTTCAGCATGTTCCCTCACCGAGGACTTCAAAGCGCGGATCAGGGCGCAGGCAAGGCGATACCCCCAAATCTGGCAGGATTGTGAGTTCTCTGCGAGCATCAACTATTATTTCTTACCTCAAGTATCACGCACGGTGGCAGATGTTCGTAATGTGACAACTGACCCAGAAATGGCTACTCCATTATATACCGTTGCCACTCCCTGGGTTTGGTATGGGGGTGAGTTGAACAGAGATGTGGCAAGTGAATACCAAAAGATCAGGTAAGTCTATTTAACTTGCGTAGTGGTGCGATCGATGATACCATCCTTTGGCAATCGGCATGTAGGAAACACTTTAACGTCATAAAGAACTACCCGCCGACACATCATAGGGAGGTCAGAAAGAAGGCAGTCGAGTTCTTCAAGGCTAAGTTTGGTATCAAGGATCTGGAAGGCCTCGTGCGTGTTTTTGCGTCCGTTCATTTTTAGTGCGTAAAAGGTTGAGAAGCTCGTTAGGTAGGCAATATAACGTTCTTTGAACACCTAGCGTTGCTTTCAAGTAAGCACAAAGGGCCAATTACGGTTTGCCAAATTATCCATTGTCTTGACGCACAACTATAGGGAACGTATCGGGTTCATCAAGTGACGTGCTGGATCCCTTACGAGGATCCCGTGGTAAGGAATTGGTGATGGTATTGGTTGGAGCGATGAGAGGGGTCACGCACCGTCGGGGCGACAAGTGGCTCTCAGCAGTAAAGGACTTAGTGTGCGTGGTGCAGAAGATCACTAGCACCCTTGCCCTCGAGGAAAGTTCCTCGGTTATCATCATCAGGAGCTAATGTTTGCTTATCCTAGTGAATAGTTCGTTGGTGACATTTGTAACACTTTCCCCAGAGAAGAAGAAACACTTGACAGTTTGTGCATGAGTAACATTACGCGTGTCGTGTGCACGGCTGACAATACTTCAGTGCCAAAGGAAGAAATAACAACTATAACGTTATTGACAGGCGAGTGTGTGCGCCGCGGAGACTTTGTCGTGCAAAATGCTAAAGCTTTTTATGTATAGTATTCGGCCGCTGGTGGAACAAGTGGAGGATTTACATAAAAAGTATTACGCAACCGAAGATTCTTCTGAACAACTGGCGCTGGAGGAGGACATCGTTGGCAAGGTACAATGGCTTGGGTCATGCTGATTGCTTGACTGACAAACGTCTTTTGCAGATCTTGGAGATATTTCGTGATGGCATCTCGTTGGAAATACAACACGTACTAGTGAAGGAAAGTTGGCTACTCCTCCTCTTTATTATTCTCTAATACGGAGTAGATTGTACATGAAATACTGTATCACGAGACGACAGATGGGTCCATGGAACTCCCTGAGAAAGAGGTCAGGTTTGAAGTACGTGCCTTGCCCATGTAGTGCATCATAGGTGACTCATCCATAACTACCATTATCCGTTCCAGTGCTTGAAAATCGCTGGTGAATTTTTCCGGGATGCATGTTTTGAGGTTCCGCACGATAGCATGGTTCATTTGCAACGGTGCGTGTCATCGTTTGATTCGCGTCATCACATGAAAACTCAGCTCTTTTGCATTTGTTGATCAGGCTCATGGCCAATGCGAGGGAAGGGGTGTCGATGTATGAACTCTACCGCAAGGCTGATGAAAGAAGAGGGGACGGAGGGATTGGCGATGTGTGACAACATTGTGTACAAGACACCCACTCTGGAGATATGGGACACGTTTGTGATGTTACTATGTGCTTGTTACCGGCAGTTATTTGCATAATATTCGCTGCCGGGTTGGTACATGAGGTGCCAGGTGGGTCGACTACCCCTAGGGAGTATGCCAGAAGTATGAGGGGTAAATAAGGGGGCTACTATATAAGGACTACTTTCCCCTCCTTTTTCCGAGAGACAAACCTGACATTTTGCCCTTAGTAAGACGGATATCTGTCATATCGCGCTACACATTGGTTTTAGCGTGCATTTAAGTACCAGACGTCGAACGGGGCAAAAACAAGTTGGCGTGGGTTCCAAGTAAGCTTACAGCCCTCGACCTAGTGACTTTGTGCATGCCCTAACTGCTGTCATCTCCCACCCTTCAGGCAGCAAAGAAGTGAAAGCCCCACGTTCGAAAAAGCTCCAACACAACCCATTCGCCCACCCATCAGACGGCTCATGTCCCATAGATCGACTTCCACCTGAAATTCTATTTCTCATCTTTGAACATGGGACTGCATCAGATAACCTTGGAGAAACAAATGCAAAAAGGCTTACGACTTGGACCGGGTTTTGGGAGTGCCATGGAAAAAATGATGGAGAAGAAGGATCCAGCAAACAAAAGGGTCAATCTCAAGAAGAAAAAGGTGCGCACGAAACTGAAGCAATAAAAGAAGGGGACAGCAAACTCTCCAGAGACTCGGAGGTCGTTTTTCGTTTCCAATTTATCGTTTCTCAAGTGTGCAGACACTGGTGTACCATCGCACTAGAAACCCCCGCCCTCCGGACAAGGATCAAAGTCTCCTGCGCGGACCAGCCATCTTTCGAAAGGGTGACTACCTTATTTGGACTCAACGCAGCAAAAGTCTTCCACTGGACATTTGCATCGACCCGAATCACTGGACCGCCGCCACTATGAAAACGAGCCGACGGAGCTTTCCAAAGCTAATCTCGAAATACTCCTTGTTCTTCTGGTTCCTCACGTTTCCAGGTGGCGCTCAATAGAGGTCCATGTCGAATACTATGGGCATATGTACGCATTACCGAAGGCGGTCTCGGACGCGTCCGTTCCTTCCGCATCCCAACTCCAAGTCCTCCAGTTGTATCATGACGAACAATCCGGTTACGAGATTTCTACGTTTCCCCGATCAGGATTATCTGAATACTTTCCGCTTTTCGGTGGTTTTGCACCGCGTCTCCACAACATCAGTCTGTCGGGCGTACACGTGGACTGGACTCAAGGTTGGCTTCGGTTTCCTAACTTGGTTGAACTCAAGCTTGCCCGCCACACACTAGACGTTCGTCCCGATTTGCCCACCTTTGCTGCCGTATTGCGTGCCACGGCGCCCACACTCGAAAAGCTGTGTCTCGACACGTCGGGTCCCTTGGGATCTCACTGTGAATGGACCGTTGAACATGGTACCCCGGAGTGGAGTGTCAATGCGAATAATCCGATTCTGCTTCCTAAACTAATCCAAGTCGCACTGTCGTGGTGCCCACCCTTTGGGGTCATTTCGCTGTTGCAGAATCTATGTCTACCCTCGCTCAAGGCTCTCACTCTCGATTTCGGTGACGAGGAATGTACCGATCTCTTCACATACTTAGTGGGACCTGATTCCGCAGCTATCCCTACCACCTCTTCCATGGAACAACCACGGAGTCTGCTTAGAGGTCTCAAATCTTTAAAAATCGCTGATCTACGATGCGACGAAGAAAGCATAGAGCAATTGTATAACGAGCTCGTGAATATCACGTCACTCAATCTTTCTATGCACCACCTCTCTTTTTCATTCTTCGACAACCTCTACCCGCAACCGCCGCCGAAGTTAGAGGAAGCTGGACCCTGTGATCCCACTGTGTCCTACCGGGTCCTCCTTCCCCGTCTGACGACACTTTCTGTTTCAAATGTGCCCGGTGACGATCTTCGACGTTTCGTGCATGAGCGCCAATGGGTTGGTGTGCCTTTGCGAATGGTATTTGTAGAAAAGAACACGGATGTCACCTTCGAGGAAGAAAACTGGTTGAAAGAGAATCTGGAGAAGTTTGACTATTTTGAAGGAAGCGATGCTAAAGATCCACATGACGATTGGTCTGTCTCTTCATCTATGTGTCCACATGTGCATGGGGTGTGTGGCAGAAGCAATACGATCTGGAGGGAAGTCCTGCATACTATGATATGGTTGAACGGGGTACGGAATCAGAGTGAAGTCATCTTTTTCATTTTTTCACCAGAACCGTGGACAGGAGCAATTCGAAGTCGATAGACACGTGTACATATTTAGTTACTGGATGAACAACTTCCCCTCCCTCCCTTCTCCATTACCACAATCAGACACGACAGTTGAAGCCGTATTGAATCGCTTCGTAAGAAGTGGAACGTTTCAGGGTCACACTAAGCACCTTCGCAAGCTCTACTGGGATAAAATCCGGATCGGAGGTCCCACCACGGTCTGTAGCACGAGGGTGCCACCTAGGGGTTATTACGTAAGGAAAAATGATATCGTTGATTGTTCGCTATTACTACAGTCGACATCCATCCTATTGCGCTACGCATCGGTCAGAGCCTGGTTCTAGACGTCGAGCGGGACAAGAAAAGCCACCCTTCCATGGGTTCCAAGTGAGCCTACAGCCCTTGATTTAATGGCCTTTCGCATACCCTAACCGGTATAACTTCCCGTCAGACAACCTAACCGTATAATGGACAGTACAGAGAACAGAGAAGTGGAAGGCCAGCGTTCGCAAAACCTCCAAAATAACCCCTTAGCCCTTCCATCAGACGGTTCATGCCCCATAGACCGACTTCCACCTGAAATTCTGTCTCTCATTTTTGAACACGGGACTGCGGCATATAACCTTGAAGAAACGGATGAGGAAGGGTCTACGACTTGGAACGATTTTTTGGAGCATCATGGCGAGGATGATAGAGAAGAACCCAGCGAACAAAAGAGTCAAGCTCAAGAAGAGCAAGGCGAGCATGAAACTAAAGTAATAAACGAAGAGGGATCCGATTCAGATTCCGGGCGCTCTGAATATGACAGTGAACTGTCCAGCCACTCGGAGGTCCTATCGTCTTTCCAAGTTATCGTCTCCCATGTGTGCAGACACTGGCGTACCGTCGCGCTAGAAACCCCCTCACTCTGGACAACGATCAAAGTCTCCAGCGGGGACCGTCCTCCTTTCGAAAGGGTGACTGCCTTCTTGGAACGTAGCAAAAGTCTTCCATTGGACATTTGCATCGATTCCGTATTTCCGGGTGATCTCTCAGACGATGAAGACGAACCAGTAGAACTTTTTATAGATGACCTCGAGGTACTTTGTACTCTCTTGATTCCTCACGTTCCCAGATGGGGTTCGTTAGAAGTCCGTGTCGCATCTTACGAGCACATGTACAAATTCCTAAGGGCGGTCTCGGATCCATCTGTTCCCCCCGCTTCCCAACTCCGAGCCCTCGAATTATACCATCATGACGAATCCGACAACGATATTTCTACGTTTCCCGAACCAGACTTCTCTGATCATTTTACGCTTTTCAGCGGTTCTGCGCCACGTCTCCGGAACCTCACTTTGTGGGGCGTACACGTTGACTGGACTCAGGGTTGGCTTCGATCTTCTAACCTTGTAGAACTCGAGCTAGCTTATCATACGCAAGACGTTCGTCCTGATTCATCAGCTTTTTCTGCTATGTTACGTGCCGCGGCGCCTACGCTCGAAAAACTGTGTCTTGAAATGTCGGGACCTTCTGGTGAATGGATTATCGAACCTGGTGCTCCTGAATGGAGCGTCGATGCGAATAATCCGATTTTACTTCCTAAACTAATCCAACTCGAACTGGGGTTTAGCCCACCCTCGGAAGTCATTGCGCTATTGCGGAAGCTATGTCTACCCTCGCTCAAGGCCCTCGCTCTCAATTTTGATAACGGGGACTATACCGATCTCGTTGCATACTTAGTGGGACCGTCATCTACGACTTCGGCTGTCACTGCCACCAACTCTTTGTCCAAGGAGCAACCACGCAATTTGCTTAGAGGACTCGAGGCTTTCAAAATCGCTGGTTTACCATGCAGTGAAGAAAGCGCAGGACAGATGTACAACGAACTCGTTAACCTCGAGTCGCTCACTCTGTATATGCATCACCTCCCTTCCCCATTCTTCGGAAACCTCTACCCGCAACCGTCGCCGAAGTTAGAGGAGACTGGACCCCGTGATCCCACCGTGTCCTACCGGGCCCCCCTTCCCCGTCTGACGACACTCTTTCTTTCAGATGTGTCAGGCCATGCTGTTCGACGTTTCGTGCATGAGCGACAATGGATTGGTATGCCTTTGCGAAGGCTATTTGTAGAAGAGGACACGTATGTCACCTACGAGGAAGAAAGCTGGTTGAAAGAGAATTTGGAGAAGTTTGACTATTTTGAAGGGAGCGATGATGAAGATGATGAAGAATACGAGTCTATTTCCTCGTCATATGTGTCCTCAGTCGAGGAATGGGATGCGGACGACGATTCGTATGAGTCGGATTCAGAGTGATGCCTTTTCTTTTTTTTTCCTTGTCTCATTAGAACCGTGGACAGGTGTAGCACGAATTCGGTAGAAATACGTATTTAGTGGGCAGTATCATATTGAATAGCACGAATCTCCGTTAACTTGAGTATCGATTAGCAAACTAATCAAGGTATTACACAGGCACCCTACCTTGAGAAGGATGAGATGACCAGAAATGATCTTGCGATCCTGATCGAAGTCAAAGAACAGGGCAACAATCGCAGTGAAGGCATGGAACGACGGGAGGCAGAACTAGCATGGTGATTGTCCCGCTTCGGGTGATATATGCACATTGAGAGCGTCTCGAGCAAGCGAGTGTCCTCACTGCATCGTAGAAAAGGCTTCAGGCCTGCTACGGACGCTCAGGCGGAAAGACATTGCGTTCCAAAGAGCGAGCTGACCGAATGTCAACTGAAGCTGATAGTAACGTCAAGGGGGACGGATTTGGAGCGGGCGAGCCTCCAACGTGCCTTCCCAATCGAGTTATGAGGGCGGATGATTGACCACAGCTCTAACATGAGAATAGATACCATCCGAGAGCTCCTGCATCGCAAACTCCAGTGGAAAATCAGCGACAGGTCGGAGTCCTTCCTGATGGTGGTATTTTCCAAGGAAGCTACCTGGGTATCAAGTGAATCAAAGGTTTCTCGGGCCCATGTTTGCGGTGAATAGAAACAGGGGTAGGAGGAGAACACAACCATGGTATGGTATAATCTCAGGCAAGCGAAAGGCGAGGAGATGGGTTTCAATTAGTTCCCACGCTTCGTCGATCTTATAGGTTTTTGACTTGGAACGCTCATAGCCGTAGTCACTACTCTCACGGTAAGTACACGCTTGGTGTACTCGTCCACTATACTGGAGTTCTACTTACAGGTAGAGTAATACATCTGGGTACCTCGCCGACATCATACCACCACGCATACTGATGAAAGGTTTCGAGCTGCGCAGACATACCTGTGTGGTGAGCGGCTGCAACAGTAGGTTCACTGGCTGTCCACTATGGCGTAGGGAAGGTGCCTCTTGCAGGCGACATGCTGAGAGGAAAGGCGTGCACCGATGGAGATCAAGGCACTGTTGCAGGTACACCGAAGGACCTGGCGAGATACATCACAGAAATTTGCCAGAAACAAGCCATAAACGACCATGACCTTGCATATAAACTGAATATATCTCTAAGCCAACTTCACAGGACGTACTCATCAGATGCTAATGGATGTTGACCTACAACCCTTGGCCTCACACTCACCATCATTGTCACCGTTCCCACTACCCCCGGTTCCTCCGTAATTGCAGGTGACTCTGCAGATGAAAACCTTCCCCTGGAAACTGAGCATCGCCCATACCGGGGCCTCATATTCCATCTTCAATGCCTTCCTCCAGGTCCATAGGAGAGCTCTCTCAGCTATCCGGCACCCTTAGAGGCTGCAATTGTGAGAGTGAGCCTGCAAAAGGGAAGCAATTCAAGCTCAGTATGTCCCCGATCCTTCCCGACGCAACGGCTCGAATCCCAGAAAAACCTGGGCTACGTACTACGTATGGTATCTGCCAAGACCTACAAGACATGGGAGGAAGCATTACCTGGACATGTCTTCAGGAGGCCTGGAAGCCAGCCCAAGCACAGTCTCTTGAAGGTTTATATATCTGAATGGGTTCGCACCAATGCCAGTTATTCACACCAAGTAGCCTTCTGATCATGTTAGCAGTGATGAATTGCAGTGAGACTTTCAGCAGTTTGGGACGGATCAATTTTCCAACCGAATTACATGTCACGGGAACGATTCCGAAATGACATCCCGGCCCTCAATAAAGATGTTGCAAAGCTATCATTGATTACAGGTGACCACATTCTTGCAATCTTATTGTCATAGGTTGGCTATGTAGGGGTGGAAGAACCCATGTGACATAGAGGTTCACAGCAAACCTAAAGATGATCCGAAACGTCATTATGTGGTCACCCACCATGGAACTAGAGTGAACTTCCTGTTATCGCTGACCTCGCCGCAATTGCAGAAAGCTCGTATGGTGCGATACAAAGTGATGTGATTAAGCTCATCTACGTTATGTTCTATATTGCAGTCGCTTGTAAATCTAGTGTCAGTGAGTGATGTTGCGGACGTTAGCTTCTTTGGAGGTTACACTTGGCTCTGGATCCTGCATTTCGGTGGCTGTATCCGGTCGCTCAGGAATTGGACCTGCATCCGAAACTTCACCTTCCCCAACACCGGTGGCTGACGCGCATGACTCCTCGACCGAAACGCTGACACCACCAACTTCCCCACTATCCCCTGTTGGCTCAGACACGTCACCCACAAGCTGGCCATTCTGACCATCCAAAACATCCCCTAAGCAATCAGCTGGACCCCAAACGCTTTTTCCCCGCCCAGAAGACGCTTCTTCAGCTTCCGCGCGCATAGTGGCGTCATGTCCCTCCCGAGCTAGCCTTCTCAAATATTCGATCTGGGGAGGTGCAGTGCGGAATGCGAGGGATCGCTTCAAGGAGTGCAATTCGTCGCCTTCGGTTCTGTCTTCATTTACATTTGTGTTGGAGGAAGCGGTTGATGGGCCCTCATCGGAAGACTTCCACATTGGATCACCGAAATGAATGTTATCCCAGTGCGCCACCATCTCCGACTGGGTCGTTACCCCGGTTGGGAAGTGCAGTGCAGTGAGTTGACGGCTTTGGCTCTGTGAGAGGTTACCTCGTATGTCTACTCCATCAGCGGCAGAATGCGAAATCACCCAGTGGATGAGCCCTGTGAGGGCGTCGGTCAGCTGTCACCAGCCAGATAATTGAATGGGTGGAGACATGTGGTGGATGAGTGCAGAGAACCGAACTTACATGGCTGATCAGACGCTACTGCCGTCGATCCACGCACAGGCACATCGTTGAGGTGGTTTTCTACCTTTACCTCGAGTTGGGTGATTGGGCACAGCTTGCCTTCAGATCCTTCCACACAACTGGCTGGTTCGACGAACACGACCATTTCATCGACATGATCCCGCTTGTCGAAAGTACACCTCACGCTCTACGCAAGAAGCGCATAATGTTCGTTATGCACGCGAAAAGATGAGGCACGACAGATACACACCTGCTGACCGTACACCCCAACGACTTCTTTCAGGATGCATTCGAGTAGGCGGAGACACTTATTAAACACACGTGATCCGTCTCCGGGACCGTACAAGCGGGCCTCCATCTCCTCGAGAGGAACGTACTGGAATCCGAATATTCGAGCTGTATTGTGGTATGCGACAAGGACACCGTCCATGTTTCCAATGCGAGCTTGAAAGCTGTCGAGTCGCCGTTAAAAAACAGAAAGGATCGTTCGGCAGAACGAGTACTTGCCTGTACTTTAGGAAAGCGCTACGGATGAGGTCGTAGTATTCTTTCTCGAAACTTTCCATCGCTCCAGTGAGCTTCTTAATTAGGTATCCCGAATTTTCCTGTGAGGTGAGGCCGACACCGATGTAAGCAATATAAAAAGAAAATAGGACTTATTGCGCACACCTCGTAGTTTAATATGTCGAGTCGGATAGGAACCGCGGCCCGCGTTTTTATGTCAAACACGCCGGTGCCCGGTAACCGTGAGTCCACGCAGTCAAGTTGAGAGCGCATAACGAAGCTGTCAGACTACGCAAAGCAGTCAGCAGGACGTTCGCCTGTCAGTCCAAAAACAAACTCACCATGGCATAACGGTATGCTTCTTTCCGTGAATCATGGTCATCTAGCGGCTGGGGCGAAGAACGAAGGAGTTTCTTGAACTCTGGCTCGGGGAGGACGAGAAACTTTTCGAGCATTGTTCCCTGTCAGTGATACAAGCTGAGAAAAGACCGAAGAGGGACAAGAAGCTGCCCATACCATCCATGTCAAGACGTTTTTTTCGGCGATTACGTTAGCCTTGTCCGAGTCAATCGACCATACCCCGTCATTATAATTGAGGATCACCGACGTGGGCATGCGTTGACCAGGTGTGAACGTGGTCGACTATATCACGATACCGAGTTGATGTCAGCCTGACAACGGGGAAATAAGATAGGATGGGATCTGCTATGTACCTCGTGAGCGAATGCACGACTCAACGGACTGGTGTCGACTGCCCGATCGCCAGACACAAGAAAGTACACGTGACTTAAGAGACCCGTGAGAGAGGAAGTAGAGCCTACGAAGGGGCGGTTGTGTCGCTTGGCTAGAATGTGTAAGTCCTGTAGTGTAATGTTCAATTTAAAAAAAATTACAAAGTAGACTACATACGTTGTCCTGGGAGCTTCTCACGAAACCGGTGACGCGTTCAAAAGCAAAGTCGTTTACTTTGGGTATAGCTTCCAACCAGGGCGTGAAGTTGTACACTCGCGATCTCGGATCTTGCAACCAGTGTACTCCAGGACTATCCAATGATGTTACTGCATTTGTTTTCCAATTTAGTGAGAAAGAGAAAACGCACTTGAATAGAACACGACTAAGTCCGTGGGCCAGCTGAGCAATGGGTTTGTGCTCCGAAGGAGACTTGACATCTGTGCACAATTACATCAATGACAATACAAGGTCTGATCTCACTGACCTTGAAGATAGTTGGTTGACCCTTGGCTTCCAACGCGAGGCTCATTGTGAAGAAAACCTTCGGTCCGCCGTGAATATATTTGGGCTTGTATATGTGGTGGTAATCGGCGTTTGGCAGCTGTTGGTGCATGCTGTAGGGTTGCAGGAGGCGCCAGTCCTTCCGGTCTACCTCAGACACCCATATCATTATGTCACTAGTTGACATACCGTCACTTCCCCACCCAGTGGACCACTCCTCCGGTTTGAATCCACTGCCCTCTTGGTCGATAGAACCACCCCTCTCGAAGGTCGATGAAGCCTGCTCCGTGTCTCCTGTCATCCCGTGAGGATCACTTCGTCTCGGAGTAGATGTTACAGATTGAAACTTCGAATCAATCCGCGACCCGGCTTGGAGGTTCCGGAGCAGGGCAGAACGTAGCGCTTCCCGTCGTTGCATATGAAACCTGGCTACCTGATAAACCTTCGGTTTTCTCGACCGCCGCTTCTGTCTTTTTGCCTCTCCGCGCGGTTTGGTATGTGCACCGGGCGCCTTTGCCTTGTACGATTGCTTGATTTCGAATCCTGCGAGGGGCGGCGGGCTATGGGCACTAAGCCGCGTCATGAGACTGCCTCCAGGACATACTGAGGCAATTGTCCTCGAAGAAACTGTAGTGACAGAACGACAGATACTTCGGAATGCGTGCATAGGGCTGGGGTTCCGAAATGTTTGAACGACGCGCCACCGGGCGACCCTGCGAAGTGGAAAGCCATTCCCGAGAACCTTCATACGAAGCTTTCCTCCGACGCTGGACACAGTGAAAGCACGACCTCCCTATCGCACTGACTTTCGTATGCAGATACCAGGTCACCTTCCAAACTCTACTAAGTCAGTTTTTTTTATTTTAAAATAAAATAAAAAATACAACAAACCCGTCTAGTTGTTGCCAAAAAATTGAACCCCACCGTTTAGTATACCGTCAACACGTGACTAGTCATGGTACATTATTACAAACGCGTATTACATGCACGTGATTATGATGTTCTGGTTAAACCATGTAGGACCGATCTACGCGTCTAGTAACTCAAGGTACGCAGTTCCCAGCACCGTAGCATCCTTGTTACGAATCTTGACTATCGCAGCAGATTGAGCTAATAAAACCGCTAGAACCGACTCCTGCCTGTGTAGCGTCAAATATTGAACAACGGAGATTGCACCCAAGGCAAAGCCTTCATCGGGCATGACATGGGAGAGACTTGATTTTCTACCGATTTCGGAGGTGGAGGTAAGTCAACACTGCACTGCCGTTTATGCGCCTGTTCTTAAGTAAGACTGTTATCTACGGAGACTTTCAATGGTACACAGGTAACCGTCGACACCCTCATCATTAGCGCAGAAAGTGAGTACATGATACCGAGTTACAACATGATGTTCCGTACACAATTATTTGTCTTCCCGGATCGAGTGTATGCTACAGCCTGCGGGTGACACCACTTTCCCGCATGCTTTGTGTCTGCCTCTATCTTCCGCGTTAAGAAGTACATTGCTCTGCAGCTCACTACTTCCTTCACCAGAAAACAAAAACATCAACATGTATGGCATCTATCCGACGACTCCTGTATAATATATGCATCACTTCCACGACGAAATGAAGCGCAAGCTTCGCAAATATTCAGTGATCGCAGCTAGTCCCAAGGGATCTTCGTGCCTTGCGTTCGAATCTCGTCTATTTTACGTGCCAGCGACAGTGACTGCACAGCTTAACCCTCACTCCATTCTAGGTTGCACCGTCGAGATGAGTAACATACTCCCCGGTACGACGTGATACCCCGATATTACTCCTACAAACACAGCTGAACACGTCATTTTGATGAGCGGTAACCGTATTACGACCTCTGTAAGTACAGAACGTGCTGGTATCGCGCACCGTTCCCATTCTCCGAACTCATGGGCATAGTGAGGCCATGCACGAACTTTGTTGCGGTCAAGCACACCAAGAGGATGTAGGTGCGAGAGGAGCTGAACAACCATCGCGCGTGGGGAAAAGTTAAAGATTCGTTGGGAGTGGTATCGAGAGTGATAGGAGGTGACGGAGATGGAGAGGCGTGAAGATGCTGTTCCCGCACCATAGTATGCGGAGACATATCAGACGCAGCAGAGGGCATGATGTTTTCTGGCTTGGAGGTAACGGTTTTAGAATTCGAACTTACATAGGGGAGAATAAGCAATCTAATGTCTAAGCATTAATCTCACATTTCGAGGGAACGAATGCAAAGTCACCTATTATTACCTATATTACACTCATAATGGCGTGGCATTGGTCAAGGACATGTCTCGGACGAAAGAATCATATCAATTTGCCAGTCACATACTCCTCTACAGACAGTTTGCTGCCTTGAACACAACAAAGATACACACAACACAGTTCACTACTCCTGAATGAGCTTTCTTAGCATATATAGTCACGGCGTCCAGTATAATCGGCAGGCCAAATCTCATACTCTTTGGCTTTCCCAGGATTTTCACCTGCAAGTGCCTCCTTCAAGAGATTCAGAGCAACCGACGCAGTTCCCCAAGAGGATTGGAAACCCATACCACAGTGCCTATCCGTCATCAGCAATACATGGTCTGCCAGAGGCCAGGTGACTTACCCGTAATTGTACACAACAGGAATTTTGGTCTGAGAACCAATGTCGAGCCATTCCATCCCCAACCTGATTCCGTTCTTCCTACCAGGCCGAAGACCACAGCCTTCCTCTACAATAAGGGGTCGAAGATCGTCTATGGTTGGCGTGCGCTCCGCCCGAATTCCCGGGGGTGCAAGTTCCGGGCACAGAGCGAGGCCCCCTTCCAATAAATAGTCTCTATCTTCCCCTCGGGGAACAGGGAACCTGCAACGAGATGATTCAAACACATATGTGCATGTCGAGGGGATATTTACCAGTTATCGACCACTCTGACCCCTCCCACCAGTACCTGAATATAAAAAAGTTACTTCGTCGGCTTCTTCCATGGTGCCTTCAGAGAACGCTCGCACATCACCAGTGACTCTAGGCATCATATAGAAGTGCGATCCGTCCTTATGGATTACAGTTCTTCCGTACTTGACCCACGGTGCCTTCAGCACAACTGTCTGCCCGCGAACCGGATAGACCTCCTTGTCTTCGATGCCTCCGAGGAAGCGAGCTCCCAGGCCAACACAAGCAACAATACCATCAGGCTTCTGCGGTAACCCGCTGATACCGCCATCCATAGCCTGGCTAATGTGTTGTAAGTGTGCCCGCACAATGTTACCTCTATTGGCTAAGAAACGGCCCAAGAGCCAGTTAAGGTAAACGGGTGGATACACGGTGAACGTGGTGAAGGTCCAGCCTTGCGTAGTTCCGGGAACGAGTTCGGTGTTGGAAACAGATCTGAACTATGGCAGATATAGCATCACAGTCATCAAGCAGTACTGCGAGTGACTCACTCCTGGCATGTGACCAAGCCACGCTGTAGGGTCCACGCCGTCAGATCTATATTGCGTAGAGTTGTGTCGGAAGAAACATCCTTCTGCGGGTCCACCAGGTTCTGAATCTCTCCACATGATTTCAAAGGCCTCCTTGTCCATCTCTGACACTGCAGTTAAATCTCGAGTGTCATATGTTGAAGAGAGAGGTCACCTCGCTGGCGCTCACTAGCATAGGCACTGCTGATGTGGTGTGCACCCTGGTCGAATACATGAGTACTCGAAAGCAGTCGTTCATAGTGACTTACGGCCCAGTGGCTGGTGTAGCGTATTGTCTTTGGGTCGGTAGGGAATGTCTCGGCGACTATGGTCACTCGATAACCACCCTTTTCCTGGATTGCGATGGCAGTTGACAAGCCTACAACCCCTGCAAGCTGTCAGTGTTGGCACATGGATGATAGCTAGAGAGCGCGGGGAGAAATGACGAACCTGCGCCGATAACGATGATGTCCTTGTTCTCGTCGTTCTGTCGCTTGATCATTGTTGGGAAGTCAAACGTGAGTGCAGCAAGGGAACATCTTAAATATCTCTTCCTAGTGGCACATGCATAAACTAAACGCCGCCTCGCTGTTATGAGACGATGGTGATCAACGTGGAGACTCGACAAGAGATGGTAGCAATACGACACCTAATGCGCAGTGAAGCGGCTCGTACCAAACTGAATGTCCCTCACCGTGATGCAGCGAGGGGCAGTGATCGACGTGGAGGCGAGTGTGCTTGCCAACAGGAGTTTGCAAAACCTAGATGATATTCTTACCATTCATGAGGCAATCTGATGCTATGCCATCTCTGACACAATCCGATGCCCTGTCGGAAGCAAACGCATAAACCGAATGACCTCTCGCAACTATGTGATGAGGGGCGATGGTCGACGTGGAGGGAAGTGTGTTTGCCAGCAGGAGATTGCGAAATAAATTTTTCAAAGAAAGAAAACACAACACCTAGATGATCTGCTTACCACCTCTGAGACAATCTGACGCCATGCCGGAAGCACATGCATAAACTGAACGCCCGCTCGCCATTATGAAAAGAGGAGTGACGATCAACGTGGAGGCGAGTAGCCATTTCAAGAGGAGATTGCCAAAAAAAAACGACACCTATTGCACAGTGGAGATCTTCTTACCATCACTGAACGATCCGACACTATAGGCAGAAAAGGCCCTAAGTTAAAGCGCCATCGAAAAGAGTAACTGGTACGGCGGCGGCCCAACCGACACCCATCACAAAAACCGCGGCAAAGTCCGGGAGAGACTGCATACCGATCAGATGAGGACTAATTGATCATCGAGAAATGGGAAAGAGACTACGCATCCACAACAACTTTCTCCTCGGGCACAGCAGCGGGGAAGCACACCTTGGCCACCGCGGGGCCCACAGTGTCACCAGTGTTCACGTGGATTAACAAGATAGTATGACCACAATAACATGAGCCTTCATGTTGTTCAAGCCAAGGTTCCGGCTAAGTTTCGACCCCGTGGCGGGACGAGCTCTAGGGGTAGCGTGGGGTGGGTGGTGACATTTATTTGGTATGATCAAGACCGATTCAACCAGCCGGCTTGATGCTCCCGCCTAAATAATCTAGTTAGACAGCATGTTGTTGTTGTTGTGTGTCTGAGGTGTCTTGGACCCCCCTCAATGAATAATTATTGAATACCGGAGGGTACTCAGCGAGACTTGGAGTCACCAAGCTGTATTTGTATGTTACCTGCTTACAAGGAGATTTGTCATCACAAGTTCCATCTCGTCGACGTCGCTGTCACCAACAGCGAGCTCACACATCTCAACATCCACACCATGTCAAGGTAGCAAAAAAATCACTGTTTTTTATATAATACAATTGCCCTCCAAACATTACACAGAGCTTGCCTGTGACCAGTAAGTATATCAGATAAGTTTTTACTGGTAGAGTCCTAACAAAGCTGCGTAGAGTCACGGAGCTGTCTCCCGCAGGGATGCTAACACACCCACACTTCCCCTGGAGCTCGCCTCGCTGCGGCTTCGAAACTTAGCCTAAAAGGACTGAACCTTGGACAAAGAGAAGGCTCGTGTTATTCTGGTCATATTATCACTATCTTTCTATGTAATTACGTCGTCGTCGTCGCCCCTGGCAACAATGCATGGGCCCCGCGGTGGCCATGAAGGTGTGCTTCCCCACTGGTATGCCCGTGGAGAAAGTTGTTGTGGATGCGTCGTGCTTCTTCCTATTTGCCAGTGATCAATTGGTCCTCATCTAATTGGTATGAGCAGTCTCTCCCGAACTGTCCCGCGCTTTTTGTGATGGGTGTCAGTGGGTCACCACTCGGCCTGTTACTCAGTCCGATGGCACTTCAAGCTTCAAGGTTCACGGATTTTTTCCGCCCAAGGCGTGGGATCGTTCAGAGATGGTAAGAAGATCTCTACTGTGCAACAGGTGTCGTATTTTTGCAATCTCCTCTTGGAATGCACACTCGCCTCCATGTTGATCACTACCTCTCTTCTAGACAGTGCTCCCGACATAGCGTCAGAGATGGTAGCAGATCATCTGGACATTGTATTTTATTTATTTATTTACCACATGCCATTATCCATCTTGTCCATGTATATAATACAGGTAATAATAGGCGACGTCGCATTCGTCCCCTCGAAATATGAGATTAGCGCTTAAATATCAGATTACCTTCACTCCCCTATGTAGGTTCGAATTCCAAAACCATTACCTACAAATGAGAAAACGCTCCTTCACTGGGCACCACGGCCTTCTCCTTAGTCTCTGCAACACCTGCCGCGGGAACAACATCCTCAGGTCTCCCAATGCTCGTGTATGGCCTCACTAATATGTCGATGAGTTCTGTGAATAGAACGGTGCACGATCTGAGTGATTGCGACACGTTTGTCAAACTTCCTTGCAGCACTTTGTGTACTAATAATGAGGTTGTAACAGACTACCGTTCATCAAAATGTCGTTTTCAGCCGCGCTCGTAGGAGTAAAATGGGCATCACAGGGTGGAACTTCGTACCAGGGAACATGTTACTTGATGTCGACGGTGCAACCTAGAACGAAATTAGAGTCGAATAAGGTTTAGATATAATCCATTACTAGTGCGAGTGGTGACTTAGAAGCTCCAGGGTGACGACGTGCTGGTCTATTCACAAACTTACATCACTGAATTCTTGAAACTGCAGCTTGGGGATATCCAGCCAGCGTAGGAAGACATATTACTACTGGAGACATCGCTAGCCTATTACGCGATGAAGGCTTTGCTGGGTGCGATCTCCGTTATTCAATATTTGACACTTCGCGGGAAGGCGCAGCGGTGGGTAATTATTCGTGTGTTGGTGTCTGGGTCTAATAATTTTCATGGGCTAGCTCAACCCGCTGTGATAGTCAAAACTCGTAACAGGGATGCTACAGTATCGTGAGCTGCGTACATCGAGCTACTAGACGCGTAGATGTTAAAGAATGGGTGCTGCTGGCTCTCCTGACCTCGTTATAGAGAATGCCTACCACCCTGAAACGATTCCGCGTGGTTCTGTCAGTGTCGAGACGGGTCCAGGTGGCCGAATGTAGATGACATGTATATGGTAGGCATTTTATGTCGTATGAGCGTCCTTGATGCCTTCAGTGTTTGTTTTGACTCGTCCACGTCGACGACGGTCCTTGCAGATCTAGGGAAGTGCTTGATGTAGTCCGGAGGTGGCTCGGGTGGCGCAGGTAAGCCGTTTCGGCGTTTCACGCACGGATTGGAATGCTGACCGGTCGTGTCAGTCAGTGCCGCATCTTTTGCTCAGTACCATCCTCAGGTGGCCGGGCGCTCCAGTACGGTAGGTCGGGCGGTGTCCCGAGTCCGCGCCTGCGTACAGGGAGTAGCCGATTTCCCTGTCGTGCCTGACTGTACCTTCGTGTACGCGACAACTTGAGTTCCATGGTCATAACAGTGTGTTTTCGTGTTGACAGCTTGTTCTATAGTGCAGAGTCTTTGATTCGAGGGCCAGGTGGATCCGGTATGTCAACTTCTCTGCCGGGGCATCCATAGGAGCGTATGGAGGTCTCTGAACCGCGTATGATTGTGGCAGGGCTTGTGGAAGGGTAACACCACAACCTAGCCTCGCACCTCTTTTGAACGTTATGGCTAGCAGCACGACGCCTGAGGTGTCGGGGAAGTGTTTGCCATGGGCGATATATCGAGCTGTCTGGGCTACTTGGCTGATTTAATCGCCTTCTCCATCGCATCAACCTCATACGCGCGTGCCTATGTAGAAATGAGTGAGATGGTTACTACGTTTTGTTCAAGACCACCTCACTTGTGTGAACCTCTCGACATCCAACGTAGCCGATAAGCCCTCCATGGCTAAATGGCGGTCCAGCCATCCCCACTAGTGAAGTGAGGTGAAAAAAGACTACAATCGAAGTTTATAGTGGTCCTCGAAGGGCCAGGCATAGTACTACCAGTTTGATCTTCATGGCCGCTGGAGCTCCTACACGCGGCTGTCTGGACTCAGTGCTAGGTAATAACGCAACTTGACGAGCACACCAGAACGGTTTCTGGTCAATCGTTTGGATGATGTCGGATGTTTCGTTATCTGCTTATGGGCACAACAGATTCAATACAAGCCAAAATGTGACCATTTCTGACCTAGGAGGATGCATTACATTATTACCAAACAAGCGTCAATTTTAGTTTCACCCCGCGAGAGCTAACCTCGCCGCGGCGTCGAAATTTAGCTTGAACCTCAGCTTGAACAACACGAAGTGGTTCGTGCTATTGTGGTCATACTATCTGGTTAACTACAATCAACACTGAAAATGCCGTGTGGACCCCGCGGTGGCCTAGGTGTGCTTCCCCGCTGCCGTGCCCGAGGAAACAGTCATTCCAGAGCCTCCACACGGCGCACTTCTTCCCATCTCTTAATGGTCAATTGGTCCTCATCGAATTTGTATGAGCAGCCTCTTTCCAATTTCCCAATTATCAATTAGTCCTCATCTGAATGGTATACGCATTCTCTCCCGGACTGTCCCGCACTCTTTGTGACGGGTATAGGATGGGCCACCACTCTGTCTGTTACTCTTTTCGATGGCACTTCAAGGTCCTTTTGCGCCCATCGAGTCGGATCGTTTAGAGAAGATCTTCATTGTGAAATAGGTGTCGTATTGTTGCAATCTCCTCTTGGTATGTACACTCGCCTCCACGTTTATCGCCTCCCCGCTTTTCATAATGGCGAGCGGACATTCGTTTTATGCATGTACGTCAGACGTCGCCGAGACGTTCCCTACCGACCCAAAGACAATACGCTACACCAGCCACTGGGCCGTAAGTCACTATGAACGACTGCTTTCGAGTACTCATGTATTCGGCCAGGGTGCACACCACATCAGCAGCGCTTATGCTAGTGAGCGCCAGCGAGGTGACCTCTTTCTTCAACATATGGCACTTGAGATTTAACTGCAGTGTCAGAGATGGACAAGGAGGCCTTTGAAATCATGTGGAGAGATTCAGAACCTGGTGGACCCGCAGAAGGATGTTTCTTCCGACACAACTCTACGCAATATAGATCTGACGGCATGGACCCTACAGCGTGGCTTGGTCACATGCCAGGAGTGAGTCACTCGCAGTACTACTTGACGGCTATGATGCTATATCCGCCATAGTTCAGATCTGTTTCCAACACCGAACTCGTTCCCGGAACGACGCAAGGCTGGACCTTCACCACCTTAACCGTGTATCCACCCGTTTACCTTAACTGGCTCTTGGGCCGTTTCTTAGCCAATAGAGGTAACATTGTGCGGGCACACTTACAACACATTAGCCAGGCCATGGATGGCGGTATCAGTGGATTACCGCAGAAGCCCGATGGTATTGTTGCTTGTGTTGGCCTGGGAGCTCGCTTCCTCGGAGGCATCGAAGACAAGGAGGTCTATCCGGTTCGCGGACAGACTGTTGTGCTGAAGGCACCGTGGGTCAAGTACGGAAGAACTGTAATACACGAGGACGGATCACACTTCTATATGATGCCTAGAGTCACTGGTGATGTATGAGCGTTCTCTGGGGCCATCATGGAAGAAGCTGACGAAGTAACTTTGTTATATTCAGGTACTGGTGGGAGGGGTCAGAGTGGTCGATAACTGGTAAATATCCCCTCGAGATGCACATATGTGTGTCAATCATCTCGTTGCAGGTTCCCTGTTCCCCGAGGGGAAGATAGAGACTATTTATTGGAAGGGGGCCTCGCTCTGTGCCCGGAACTTGCGCCGCCGGGAATTCGGGCGGAACGCACGCCAACCATAGACGATCTTCGACCCCTTATCGTAGAGGAAGGCTGTGGTCTTCGGCCTGGTAGGAAGAACGGAATCAGGCTGGGGATGGAATGGCCCGACGTTGGTTCTCAGACCAAAATTCCTGTCGTGTACAATTATGGGTAAGTCACCTGGCCTCTGGCAGACCATGTATTGCTGATGACGGATAGGCACTGTGGTATGGGTTTCCAATCCTCTTGGGGAACTGCGTCGGTTGCTCTGAATCTCTTGAAGGAGGCACTTACAGGTGAAAATCCTGGGAAAGCCAAAGAGTATGAGATTTGGCCTGCCGATTATACTGGACGCCGTGACTATATATGCTAAGAAAGACGTTGAGGAGTAGTAAATTGCGGTAAACTGTGGTGGTTGTGTCTTTATCGTGTTCGAAGCAGCAAACTGTCTGTAGAGCAGTATGTGACTGGCAAATTGATATGATTTATTACCCCGAGACATGTCCTCCTTGTCCGAGTACAAAATTATGCAATACAGGTAACACTAGGCTGTCCCAAAGTTCTTCGTGGCAATATTCGAAACAACTCTTTTTCAGTGTTCATTTCGTTCGATATGTCTTGTTCTGCAAGGGGAAACAAACGACTGAAACAATCAGTATGGACTAAAGTTGCGTGAAGACGCATCTTCTCCGTCGAGGTTGACTAGACAATCGGAGGCTTATCAAGTGGTTCGTCTCCACTGCACATGTTTCCAACATTTTCAGTGGACGACGGAGGCTGTCTGACGTCGGACTATGCAATATGAACGTTACGTGTCAGGCAGATGGTGACCGTGTTCAATACCAAAGCACACCCGCTCAAGTACCCCGCTGTCCGCCTTCTGTATTGCCGACAGGTTGTTTTACGGCGGCATTTACTCAGAACGATACACCTGTATCAGTGCACGTTGGGTTGTTGAGAGCGTTCACTTACACAGTTGTAGCAAGAACTGATATTCTTAGGGGCTTCTGTACAGCCACTCCCGTAGACTGGCACACGGGGTTAGCCGGGCGAAGCTACTCATCTCGGAAGGCGTACACAAGTTATTCGATCGTGCTACTACCAAGCAACAACCACTATGTTGCGCAGCCTTCCATTGACACGGAAAATATCCAAGTGCACGACGTTGCGATACCTATCAACCTCGCACGTGCTGCGTGAGGAGTCTTCGACTCCAGCGACTTCTCCCAACCTTGGAACAGTTGCAAGTCCCAAGAAACCAATTGGCGGCTTTCGTGGAGGGTTTGCGTCCATCGAACAAGTTTTGTTTCTTGTCTTCTCACCATGTGGACTCCTAGCTTGATTGGATTCTTATTCGGCTTCTCGCTAGCTTCTGCATTCGCCGCCTACCACTTACTGGACGAGTACAAGGCCGCTTCGGCAGCTCTCCAAACCAGCGTAGAGGAGTTACGAACTAGCACAGAGAAGGTGCGTTCTGGCACAATACATCCCGCGTATATCTGATGGCTGATTTGTGCTGTCACTAGGTATCAGCACATGTACGACGAATAGAAGCCGTTGAGAAGGACTTGAAGGCACTCTCGCAAAGTTCTGCAAGTAAAGATGAGCTAGCAAGAGTACGCGCTGAACTAAAGAAAGTGTATGACGGTCTCCACATCGGTGAGTAGAATTTCTGCTGCATTCAACGTTGCTCAACTTCACATGAAGAATTCCTCGACCTTCGATCCCATGTTTGGGGTATGCGTAAGTGAATAATGTTACGATAATGCGACAGAGGATCTCAGAATATCTTTCTTTAATCCCAGAACAAGACCTCCATGCATTGGCTAAGAAGGAGGCAACGTCTATCCGTGTGTAGTTGCCTCGAGCATACATTGTCTAGACACTGGGAAACAGCCAGCATGAATAGCTTTGAACATGAATGCAAGGTCCCTTGCTTGGCGTTCCAAGTACCAGATCCACAGATTTTCACTTCAACCGTATGAGGCCAAGGGCACGATTCCATTTGCTTACGGAAATATGTTTTCTCTCTCACGCGTTCCACGTCCGTGGCCGCCATGCCCAACACAAGGCGTGCGAGAAGCTATGTTTGAACTGCATAGCTGCTGCTACGAATATCTTAACAGAGCTATCCTCGACGCCTGCGATGAAGTACAGAGAAAGTAACGCGGTTTGCAGTCTCACCGTGTGCAGCTCTGAAGTCAAATTCTTTAGTTATCATCATGGGCACTATTGAGAGCTGCACAGACAATGGATGCTCGGTCGCGAGTATCATAAATACACTCTAGGAGTCGGTAGCCGGGGACCATACGCCCTTTCCAACCGGTTCATCTAGAGCCGGAATGAGAATCGCGATCTTTGCGCCAGACCGACTGGTGGCTGATGGTGAGTATATGAGTCTTAATGTACCCTTGAGCCATCATAAAATGCAGTTTTTCCGTTGCGCATACGAGTCTCTGTCGGTAGGCAGCCGATGCTTATGAGTGCTAACATGCTTCCTTCATTCCCGTCCATTGGACATGCTCCGGCACTAACTGCCATGCTTTAACCAGACTGTCATGAACTTGTCACATGAGACATACGGGAGTAAGTGGACAATGATGTTCGTGCGTGGCTACGCAGTGTGCGGTGTCTGATGGCAAGTGTTATAAGAAGTACTGTAACCTGTAGGCATGGTGAACGAACAACAGTTGACCGGATGAGGGAAGAGACAGGAGTCTATTAGATTTATCTGATGCTGCAGGCGATGACCAAATCTTCCATGTCAAACATTTTATCACTGTTATCTTGTGATCGGTCCGAGGCTCAACGGTAATCACAACCGCCCGGTCATCTGTCGCTCGCAGCCTTGATCTCACATCAAAACCTTGCCATTGCCAGCATGCGGCGCGGCTATTACTCCAATGACCCATCATTTTATACTGTCTTTCATATATGGGTCTGTCTACGTTCCCGCACCTTCGATCTCATAGACGTGTACCACGCTTTTGTGGTGGTGCATTGTGGAATGCAGTGGTACGCAGCGTGTCTCAGAATTCGGATTTGGAGTACATACTGGCACGGTCCGGCTAGCTTGCTCGCGTCCAAAGTCAATCCAATGACATCTAGGGAGCGGTCTACTGGCTGGTCTGTTCCGCTATCCCTTCGTCTTTTCCTAGGCAGGGTCGCGAAGCATCGTGTCGATGGTGCGTGCTTTTCCCCATTCACCATACTTCTCACCGCACCGGGACTTGTCCCTGCCGGAGTCATACACGTTTTTCATTCCTCCACTCCACCTGGCATATCTTCCTACCCGTGGATGATATTAACTATACGGTTATGCAGACGAAGTACTCGATATGACATTCATGGTTTCGTGATGGTTAGGAATGGACAACTAAAGAGCCCCACAAATGCCGAAGTGCATGGAAGCGAAAAACATTGCATATCCTCGGGAACCGATCACAAGTCTGGTTACGTGTGTGGAGAGTACTTGCAAGTACGTCCAGTGGCACATTTTCTCGAGTAGGCTCAGAGAGGGCCGGGTCTGGCTACTTAAAGGCGCTAAACCCAAACGTGGAACACAAGCCTGGAAACGCATTGTTACCCACGATGCGATCTGATACTTATAGGTTGGGCAATCTTTTGTTCCTGACGTTTTTACTGACAGTCGTTGTGTGTCCATTTCGTCGCACTTTTTCGACTTTAGAACCGCTTCACCTTCCAACACTACCTTTCGACATATGCACAGAGGTAAGGAAGATAATGGTCAAATTCTCGGAACACTTGAACAGGTTGGTGTGTACAGCGCGAAATGCAGGGGGCTACGCTTCCCACTTGGACGCGGACTGGAGCCAGAAGCGGAAGCAAATATTGCTTAGTCTGGTCGACCAGCTCGCTGAGCTGAGCAACGATGGAGAGCTGGACACCGGTACGTCGGACTCCCTAGAACCGCAGAGATGAGATTGACATTACTCCAGACGCCATGCCGCAGTCTGCTCCAGAAGATGACTTGCGTAGGCGCAGATCATGGCAACTTTCGAAGTGTGCTTACCACAACTTATAGCAACGGCGTCCAGGGATGTCAAGCAGCAGGCGGCAGGTGCAGATCGATTTTTCAAGTTCCAAAGGTAAGATGTTCATCATTGCTGAGGCGGTGCACTGAGCACTTTCAAAGGCAGGTGGAAAACCTGGACATCGAGGTATGTGGTACCTCCGTTTCAAGATCACGAATTAACTTTCTTCATCAGTTATGTAACTTCGAAAATGCTGCTCGCCACCTTGGGAGTTCTGTTGGGATCCTTTCTTCGGCGTCCAAACTACGGAAACGGCTGACGAATATCCTGTTCCTTCTCCGGGAGAATGCTGCTTGTTTGTTTCCTCGTCGAGTCATTCGTCACTCTCGTGAGGTTCTTCTCAATGCAGACGCTATGGATGGCGAGAGACGTCGTGCAGCTTGGCGGAGGCGTCGTCCTCTTCCTCTTGATGACAATCTACAACCAGAAACATTACCTTCCCATTTGGAGAACTTTGCCGACGATGTGAAGAATTTCGTCAAGTGCCTCAACGAATTCCCGGAATTCGATGATGTAGCTGTTAACCAGTCCATGATGGAATTCGAAGGGAACTTGCGGGTGAGTGACTTCAGCTGCCACAGTATCAGTAGCTTACACTTAAATGATAACTACACAATCCATTCAGTACTGGGCTGTCCACCTCAAGGAGTACACGAGTCAGATTCCTCACAATGCGTTTCCCATTATGGAGCCCTGATTACTTATCCAGACCAGTTTCGGTCGGCCGCCGTGCAACGCTATGTACACGACTTGACTAGTGAGATCGGCTATCACGTCGACAATGTTACCGTGACGTTGGCCATGTTCATCGAGATCGGTGCGTTCCGAGAAAACGTGTGTGGGTTATTGTACTCATCAGTGATGTTGTCCAGGTGTTCCAACGATTAGTTCTCATCAGCAACATGCGGCTGCTAACCTGCTCAACCTGTCGACCGTGGCCACATTCTTTTCTGGCGTGACCGCAACGACTTTGCAATTCTCGTATTCGACGACCGGTGGTAAACTAGCTGATGTCGTGAACACCCTCTGGTTTTCGTCCTTGGTTTTCAGTATTGCGGCGGCAGTCAATAGTCTCCTCGGACTCACCTGGAAGAAGGCCATGTAGTATGTTAGCTTTTCCTTACCTTGCTCCATTACTCATTTCGTCGTTGAGCCGCTCGCCAGGACATAGAGTGCCATGGTGGGTATCAATGTGGATCAAAAGGTCCCCGCTCGTTTTCCTCGTAATGTCCATTGCCTCGTTCTCCGCAGGACTTATGCTTTTCACGTATTCTTCTCGTCAGGCATGAGCATTTTTCTGCGATATTTCCTGCCTGTATTGATTCACAACCTACAGGGATCTGTCACCTCAACCATAATCACAGTTCTAACGGTCTGTTGCCCTTTTTTTCCTAGCTGTATGTGCCTTTTACTCTTTATGTAACAGGTTATCACTTCCTTTGGGCTTGCCGCTGTGTCGGCCTGGTTTGCTTCTGAGCGATGGATATTTGTTCGTCACAGTGGTCAAAAATGGCTGGGGGATGTCATTGCCGAGTTTACGGCAAGCGTTGCAAACCTCCGCATTGTCAGAAGCACGAGAATCATCATCAAATGGTGCAACACCTGCTTTCTGTCAATGCGGGCATTCTGCTGGAGATTATCACGGGCGATCCATGTATCTATGTTTCGTGAAAACACCGTTCTACCACTTCATAATCAGCCAGATCAACCTCAACCTTTTCGTCACCCTTGTCCGACGTCATCCCGTTACACCGATCCCCAGGAACCCAGACCCTCCTTTCCAAGTCACGATATGGCAATTTCCTCTTCGGAATCCGTGGCACCATCTGTATTATCCGACCAGTGCAGTGATAGGAACATTACATCTGGCACTATTGATGCAAGACAACGCTTCGTGAATGCTGTCCGCACCGTGATGTTGCTTGGGACTGCTTCGCGCCCTAGGAGTCCTGCGCTAGAGATTGCGGAACTTGGGATGTCTGGCCGCGCCGTGAGCGGTTTCAAATGGGAAATGCTTATTCCACTACAGGATCATGTTGCACATCAAGCTCTAGTGCGCCATCTCCAATTCTCGCCGAATGGGAAGTTCTTGGCAACGGCAGGGTGAGGTGCTAGCTCTCGTTCATTAGTCAGAAGCAAGACCGATATTCTTTCCAGATGGGACAAGAAATCTGTGGTGTTCCGAGTAGCAAGGTCCGGAGAATTGACTGCCCACCGTGTTCTGTTCAATGGGAGAGGACTCATTGGTCAGGTCGCTTGGTAGGTGGTAATGGCACGTTCCATCCCGCTTCCGCAAACGATGAGATAGGTCTCCAAACGGCCAGGCAATCTTAGTTCGACTTCCCCGCGCTATAAGGGTGTGGTCCGAGGTATTACACACCTCCGTACGGTGAGCTTGTATGTTGATATGCTCGTCAGGACGGTGTATGCATGAGATCGATTGTTCGACCACAACCTATACAATCTATTGCCTGGCTTCCGAATGGTGAAGGTAACCAGATTTTTGGGGTATGATGCCATGTTAGTAACGACTGTAGTCAGGTTTCTTATCTGTAGAAGGCAGCGATGTTGTGAGATTAGTGCGTAAGGACATCCTGGCCATACACCATACTGACGAGATGTGCTTCTAGAATCTTATGGAGGGAACGGTAAAGAGTGACGCCTACCTCACACGCGGTCCAACCCCTTCATAGTTCCTTCTTTAGGTCTTGGATACCTATAATCTGGGTCAGGTACAGTTATGCGGCGTTGCAGTAACGCAGGATTGCGTTCGGTTGGTAGGTGTAGGTCCCTCTATCACCCCAGAAGAGGGTCCGCACCCAAGCTGCCACATCAGAGTGGAGAAGAGAATCATCGGTAGGGGTGGTACTAGAAACGTTACCTCATTGCACTTTGCTGACTGTTGCTCGCTCCGCCAGTATATAACATGGTCACGAAGACGAAAGAAATGTGTGTTGGTTATAGAGTGATGGTTTGACGGGCGCTGACCAGATCCTCAGTCAAACACCTTTGGCTGACGATATCCGCGACATCACCATGGCAAGGAAGACTCCCCTTGTGCTTCTTTCGCTGGAAAAGGGTTAGTACAAAACGCGCCGGAGACCTATTTTCTCATTCCGCTCGTTAGGCACCTCCTCAAATATGGAGACTAGAAATCATCAAAGACAGGGATCGTGATTGTACCACCTCCCGCATCTCCTTAAAACACGCCTTCGCGACCAAGGCCCCAGTTGAATCTGCAGGGTCCTGCTATTTCGGAGGTTGTGACGATCAATTTGTGGTTTGCGCTGGAAAAAGTCCGTCCATTCCGTTGGTATATATACCGCGGGCGGTGTCGTGATGCATTTTGTTTTAGCCGGGGATGTACATATCTGGGATCGAGACTCTGCTACGCTCCTCCATTTCATAGGTCCACAGGGTGCGAGGGGAGACTTGACGTGTATCGGATGGAATCGTGGGCTGACGGACCTCAAAACCGCAATGTTTGCCACTGGTAGCCATGGTGGAGTGGTTCGGGTGTGGTCAACATATGTTCCAGTGGATGAGCGCGATGAGCGATCCTTAGACGAATCGTGAAGGCGGGAGCTGTATATTACTGCAATTAACTAGGTTTCACCGGACGAGTGTCTATGGCACCTCCGGGGACCGCGAACAAACAGACGAAAAACTAAATATTACCTCCTATGAAGCACAAGTGACCGTATCCAGTGAGCTGCACGAGACCAGTACACAAGCGTGTCAGCCTGCATGTCCTGTACACACCAAGGAGAGCCACTCAATGCTGGTACAACATTGTTGCATGTCTCGTCTTACACAATGTACATTGCAAACATGTCATGGAGCAATCTCCATGGGACTCGGGGCATCGGCAGCAATGACACTTTTAGATGCTAGGCGCGCCTTACGCTCCGCAGACTTCGCCCGTAACACGTCAACTTCCTCCTGCAACTTGTTCTATCGGGGGAACCTCAACAACAACAGCTCCAAAGGATACATTTTATTACGCACCACTTTGGCTTTAAGTTCCGATTCGTCAAATATCGAATATGCGGGTTGTGGTACCGGCCGCTTCGTGTTACCTGCGTGACAATGAGCGCGATGATTTAGAGGCAGGTAATCGTGAATGCGTACCGAATGCAGCTTGTTTGAAGACCTCTTCCATGAGTTCATGGTTGCGCCTGTACCTCGTTATGGCCAGTGTGCGGGTAGATATCGTTTCGGTTTCATCTAAGAATCCACGAATGAAGGATGACATTACGAATGACCATATTTCCTCACCTGCCGAATCGTCGTCGTCCAGTCGAGGTGGACCAGGGCGCTGCTCCACGATCAGCTGAGCTAGTTCGCTTTGCAGATGGAAGAGATTATCTTACACCACCACTCATACTACCACCTCGCTCTCTGGGTCGTTCCCGCTCTCGTCGTCTCTCGAGTGCTTCCATAGCACTATTCTGCTGTGCGAGCATTGCTTGCGGGTTCATCCCCATTCCAGAAGCATTTATGTTGACTACTGGAGGATTCATACCCTGCTGATTGATGCCCATGGGGTGTGGTGGCATCCCCATCGGTGCTTGAGGCTGCGGCGGAGGTGCAGATCCAGATGGGTATACTTTTTGGCCCGCCTTCTCACCCATAACATATACCGACGGTTCAGCGATTTGACGGAGAGGGTATTGGCGTACAGCAGAATTGAGCAGTGAGGGGATGATTTCTGCACGATTGTAAGAAAGGTAAACTACAATGCAATCCAAACAATAAAGCGAACTCACGTATGGCGGGCCCGCGAGTGTAGTGCACGAGCACCAGTTGGGGGTGACCTCCTCTGTGCAGACGGTACCGCCGCCGAAGGCGCCAGGCAGTCGTGTCCTGAGAGTTAGGCACAAAACCGTATTTTGTCTCTGAGACCTCCATTTCCTGAGATAAAATATGGGGTGAGCGAACACGTAGACTGCGAAGATAAGACGTACCCGATTACCGACAGGGATGACATAGCGCGTCTCTTGATCCTGATACCGAATACCATCATTGGGAAACTGTGCTGGATTCTGAAGATATAGCAGGAAGAGTTGTCCTTCTGTAGAAGAAACGAGCGTTAGGCCGGCGGTCTTGTCTGTCAAATGAGTCTGAATATTGCACCAGATGGCTTGTCTATGAATGTCCACATGTAGGGAACGTTCTGGGACATCTGAAGTGCTCTAAGGAGCATGTTTGCCGCAGCTTCTATGTTAACAGTGGCGTGTAATCCTAAGTTTTCTGGGAAACGCAGACATGGCGGGTCTGGATGAGCTTGCTGCTGAAAAGACATGTCGGGGTCACCGAACCAGCGCGGACCAGAAGAAACCAGAGTTTGGCCACGTGATCATATGTCCGTCCATTCAGTCCTTCGCGGTTGTTAATCTTGCGATGGCGACGCCGCAGACAACAGGTGTAAGTGCGGAGTGGGGGCTTATTACGATCGGCAGGGGTAGCTTTGCAAGCGTCTCCGTGCTCACTGGTCGCCCGATTGCATTCAAGCATGTTATCGTACCCGCGAAGGAGAAGAAAGAAGAACTCCTTAAAGAATTTGACACGCTTCGTCGCATCTATGATTTCTGCCATGAGGATTCCTTCTTTGCAGTTCCTCGACCATTTGTTTTCTACGATCCGGATAATCCTGAAAGCTTTCGCGGCGCGAGTAAACCATCCAACATCTGCAATCGACGGAGGCCCTCTCTTCCGTTCATCAGACAAGATGATTTCGAGCTTTTGCGGTTGGAAACAGCTGCTTATGCGATGGATCACGTCCAACCCCTGCCTCTAAAGTTCGCGTACCTCGTACGCACACTTTTCTATCCAGAGCACGCAGGCGATGCTCCTAATCCATCTCTCTGTCGAATTTACTTTGGCAAAGTAATACAAGAAGTCGGGAGAGGCGGGCGACCTAACCGCTTCTTCAATTCCGCCAACTTTCCCCTGGATGTCGCGAGATATCGAAGAATCTTGGAGAATGATGTTGCTGGAGAATATCCAAGTGTCGAAGATATCGTGTTTGGTATGGGTGAGATGCTCGGACTCCTCCACTGGCGTGCTGGTTATGATGGTCGTGATATCGAGTTTGTTCTCGGTGGAATGGCATTTAGCGGCGTATCATTTTATATCATTGACTTTAATCAGGCAAGTTGCATTGCGCATGCCTGCTTCTGTCAGCCTCATACCTTCGTTCAGGTTCGAAATTGGAAGAAGACCCCAGAAGACGTACCAACACTCGTCGAAGCATTTTTCAACAACGATCCGTATTACCCCCGACCGGTACGCGGAGACTCGCTGTATTCTCAATTTAAGGAGGGCTATTTGAGTGCCTGTCTCTCCGCCTCGCCGCATGCAGTCCAACTTGCAGATCTTTTTTTTCTTGCAATAGAAGCGGAGCAGGCGAAGAGAGTAAGCAGGTAATTAAGACAGACTGCTTAGGCTGTAAGCATTTGGTCTGATTCCAGTGGACTGATGTTATTGCTCTTTGATCTTAGTGTACCTATGCATGTACTCAGACGTCTTCTACGCCTAGCCTCTACCATATACTAATGGAGATTCTGTTCCTACTACTGTATAATGCATAATATGAAAAACCCTTCTGACTGGAAAATTGCAATGTCTGCCTTTATCATCGAGTTCAATTTTGTGTTATGAGCCCTGCTGGACAACTTGGGAAGGCACTCGAGTATTGACAAGTATCTTTTGATGCCTGAGGGCAGACCAGCACATCTTACTATTCTGTATTTTTTCTTTCCGTGTAACAGGTGATGACTGAGGGTCTAGGCCTAGGCACCAATCGAGTTTGGTCACGTGGTATGTCTGACATGACCCCCCCTGTCTCACTTGTCAGTTTCAATATTGTGCTGTAGTGCGACCGGCCCTCACAGGTACAGTGCGCTCGACGACTCACATTCTGTCGGCTCATCCCAGCAGTCCCGGTGATACCCTTGTGTAACATAAAAAATAGAGAAAGGAAAAAACACGGGACCAATAGCCAAGTTGGGAGATCGTTAAAGACAACCAGCTAAGGCCTCCTCTGGTAAGTTGAAAGTGATTTGCTGGAGTTCACACCATATTCACTTGAATTCACTTGAACGCAGGTCACTAGCTGTGGTTAGTATGGTTGATGTCATCACTCGGGTGAGACCCTGCACTCACGTGGAAATTCGCTTGTGACAACTCTGACAAATGCTCGGCAATACAGATACGCATCCGACAGAATACAAGACTCTCTGAGTGCATGGTCACTTATTGCGACCTCAGTCACTTACTCTGAAGCAATCGGACAGGCTATTGATTAACCAGCCCCAATTCCTCCAAGCACAAGCTTATAGTTCTTGCTAATGTCCGCTGCTACGATATCCCCCCTACTGTCCTTGTCTCCCGAGCTCAGTGCTGCCCTGCAAGAACGTATTGAACGTAGCCTGAGAGGCATAGTAGGGGCCAACATTACTACCCATTATGGTGTTTCCGCCGCCCTCCCTATCCCTCTTCCATCAGGCTATCGCGGGCAAGGATGTGAATGAAGACCCTACGGTTATTATCGACTTCCGCCGCACCGTCCCGGTTACCGACTACGGGTCCTACAAGCCTTTCGTGGCCAAATTTTTCAGCCGCCCCTGCAAGCAGTCTGAGCTCGAGAATCTACTGGCACCTGGTCTACCAAGTTTTATTGCCATATCTAGTTCGACCACAGGAAACAAACCCAAGCTCTTTGCAAAATACCCTCGTGGATGGTCCAACACACCCCCGTCATTCGCCACGCTTTCCCACCCGACCTAACTCGGGAAAGGTTGCGTACATTTACTGCTTTGGCTATCGAGAGCTATTGGAAGTCATGGGGGAGAATCGAGAGGTAATGAAGAGGATCCCTGTGTGCATTGGGACATGTGGCGGAGTGCGTGATGCGCAGAACTGGTCCGTTGAGACGGATAACGCTCGTATGGGGATTACAAGTGAGGTCGAATCACTTCATGATTTAGGGCCGCTGACGTGTAGTGCAGTACCCAGTCACGTTTCGCCATGGGCAGCAGGGTTCATCACTCACCACCGATCGTTTCTTCTAATCCACGCGTTATTCGCGCTTTCGGAGCCGACACTTGAGAGATTCATCATTACATTCCTAACTTTCTTCGTCGACCTCATTCACCACGTCCAAGATGACTGGGACATGCTGATCACCAGTATGCGGGATGGGATGATTCCCGATATCGAGCACATCGATCATGTCCGGTCATATCTCCAGGTGAACTTTCGGGCGCACCCACAGCGAGCAGAGGAACTCCGGAACATAGGGCCTCCGTTGACTTGTCCAGCATGGGCACAGCGCGTCTGGCCGAATCTGAATACGCTCGTAAGTATATGTAGCGGTACGTTCGCTATAGTAATTCCCCAGGTAATGGTTTTATGAGTCATATCCGGTGACGCAGTTCAGCTTATTCAAGACAGGTAAGATCAGTTCTTGGACCAAACGTTCTTATCCAAAACGTGGGATATGGGTGTACGGAGTCCATAATGGGGAAGTCGCTCAATGTCGGCGATACCTGAGACGTTTGTCTTGGAAACTGCAGATGTCATCGAATTCCTTGATACTTCAGAGGCCTTGGCACATGATAACATACTTCAAGCCGTGCGCCTTTCGATATCTTCTTTTTGCGATCCATCGGCTTGACGTATATTTGCTACAGTGGGACCTCCAACCAGGCAAGTGTTACCAGCCCGTGGCTACCACTCAAGACGGGCTATGGAGATACCTCATAGATGATATCATCCAGGTCACTGGGTTCGATCCTCGAAACGGCTCGCCAGTATTCAAGTTCTACGGACGTAAAAAGTGAGAAGCATCAGACGTTTATTTTGACGGACAGTACAGCTGTCTGATACACACGTAGTCTGGCGATCCGGTTCCCGTATGCTGCGATTACCGAGGCTCATCTCGTCACTGTCGTTCGAGCGATCAACAGAGAAGATATCGTGAATGTACAAGAATTTACAGCCGTCGTTGATCAGCGCGAGTTTCCGCAGACAGTGGGCTTTTTCCTGGAAATCGTAGGTGACATTGGTACGTTGTCGTATCAATCAGGCTACCCTACTCCAGTTCACCACGCGGCAATGTAGGCCGGACCGCCAAACTAGCACGACAAATAGCCTTCGAGGCGCTCGTAGCGACGAATGAAGAGCATCAACTTGCATTTGACACGGGACGACTTCGTCTGCCAACGATTCGGATCGTCGAGTCTGGGACTTTTGCGGAATACCGGCTGTGGCGGGCTGAGTGTATGAAAGCCGGTATTGGTCAGATCAAGGTGCCTGTTGTACTGTCAGACCAAGGTCAGCAAGAGTGGATCATGGAGAGGGTTGTAACGGAATTGTAGGTGATGTCCCCTGTAACACTTCTGCGGACGGCTACCGACGTATGACACGGCTGTAACAAAAACTAAACTTATTACTCAGTGTCCCTTCACTGTTGATGAGCACTGATCACCCAATATAAAACACTGAGAGGGTCGACACCGTTGTGGGTTAGTTACCGAGTGCCCCAGCCTCGTCACTTGCCATGCCACCCACGCTGGGGTATCAGTCTCGGTGCGCTGTGTGTTGCACATCCGGTCATCCACTGGCAATAGATAAAGGAAGCCTGGGAATAGCAGCAAGAAACTCCACGTAGTACTAACCATTCCCGTGCCAGATCTCCAAAACTGGTCCAGCACTTGGCTCCCCCTGTCTTAGTATAAGGTGCCATGACGCAACGAAGGACGAAGCGCAGCGACTGCGGAAGCCTGAAACAGCTATCTTGACTGCCCATACCCGAGCTCCACATGCCATAAGGCTTGTCGTAGAATTGACCCTAGTATAGGCCTGAAGTGGTGGTCACTGTTTGTCAGCTATAGAAACCTCATGTTATGGGTACCGGTGAAGGTTGTGCTTATAATTTCCGCGCCTAATGGGAACCACCCACACTCGAGAGTCGGCGCGGAAGTCGAATGGAGTCGTTGTTCCGCTATCCATGATGCAGCAGTCGCGATGTCAATGCAACGTGGATGGAAACAACACGGACTAGATCCATGTGGTAGCGGCCTTTAGTTAGATAGGTTACATTAATTGCCGCAGGTCTTGGAATCCTCGTGAGGTAATACGTCGTACCCATGGTAACTTCTGGCTGGTGAGGAACGCCAAATCTCAAGCCCTTTTTGCAGTCGTTGTGGGTAGAGTCCTAAAGTGACGAGACACAGTATGAGCTCACTGTTGTGGAGTCTCAGAAAGTGCCATCGTTGCACGGTGGTGGCCAAAGGGAGGAGGAGCAACACAGGGCGGCCACTCTCTGTAGAGATATCCAAGGGTTCATCGTTGTCGTGGTACTCACTGAGCAGGAAGTGTCATGGTGGTAGTACGTTTGCCAATGCGTTATGCGGTGTACGGGTGTCCGACATGGCTGTCCCAACGGTAAGTAGGCTTGGCTGTCCTTGTATGTCGAATTCCGCAGCCACAGCCTCCAACTAAACCGTGTAAAAGCAACGAGAAACCGTGCCTCGTCCAAAACTTGCATCCGTAGAATTGTCTCGACAGCGTGCCCGACCGCGAAATGTCGAGATACCCAGAGGTAAATCAATGATACTTGCCCAGGACCCTTCATTCACGTCTCCAAAGGCGGACGAAGCCCAGCGCGGCCACTACAACGATGGATACAGCCCTTACCCATACGACGCGTACGGGACGCAGTACGAACAGAACCAGTTCACTTCGAGCCAGCCTTACCATCTGTCGGACCCGTTCTCGACACCGCAGCCAACTTCACTTTCACCGGCTCCTGCCCACGATCCCTACCAGGCTCAACACGATGCGTACGCTCCCCGTGATACATATCCGGCGCATACACCGACCCCGCAGCTACCTCAGCCAACGACGGACTATCTCGGTGCTCAGTACAATGCGTACGATCTTGGCGTTCAACCTCAAGCATCGCATCGCCCCCAAATTGCGCATTCCTACACAGGTGGCAGTGATATCGAGGGGGAGGGCGACATGCCACTGCTCCGGAGGGAGAGTCCCTACCAGCGCTTGAGGATTCCGGGCAGTTATGAGGAGGTGGCAAGTATCAACGAGCAGCCTGAAACCAATATTCGCTATGGGCGCATCCCACAGAGGGTACCCCGGCGGTACAAGACACTCAAGAAAGTTGAACTATTCCACGGAAATCTCGTACTGGATTCAGCGGTACCATCGAAACTCTTGGACATGTGCGCTCTGCGGAACGAACGCGAGTTTACGCATATGCGATACTCGGCGGCAACCTGTGACCCAAACGATTTCGAACGTTCCGGCTTCACGCTGCGTCAAGTACACTATGACCCTCCTCGGCGCACGGAACTATTCATTGTGATGACGATGTACAACGAGAACGAGGAGTTGTTCTGTAGGTCAATGCATGGGGTCATAAAAAACATCGCACATCTATGTAAGCGGGACCGTAGTAAAACATGGGGAAAAGATGGTTGGAAGAAGGTGGTTGTATGTATCGTTAGCGACGGTCGACAGAAGATCAACTCTCGAACGCTGAGTGTCATCGCAGCAATGGGAGCTTACCAAGACGGAATTGCAAAGGTGAGTGACCAACGCTTAGTTTGTCGATCGACGTTTTGACATTTCTTCAGAACATTGTAAATGGAAAACCGGTCACAGCTCACATTTATGAGTACACGACACAAAGTATGAACGCTTCTCGCATTTCACTTCGTTTGATTCTCATTGTTTTAGTCTCCGTATCCCCTTCGATGAAGATAGAGGGTGCTGAAAAGGGCATCGTGCCGGTTCAAGTCATATTTTGCCTCAAGGAACAGAACCAAAAGAAGATCAACTCCCATCGATGGTTCTTTAATGCCTTTGGACCGATCCTACAACCTAATGTATGCGTACTCCTTGACGTGGGGACCATGCCGGGTACCACATCCATATATCACTTATGGAAGGCCTTCGACATTAACTCGAACGTCGGCGGGGCTTGCGGAGAGATCGTTGCCTTGAAGGGCAAATACGGGCAGTACCTCTTCAATCCACTTGTCGCGGCACAGAACTTCGAGTACAAGATGTCGAACATCCTGGATAAACCATTGGAGAGTGTTTTCGGATACATCACCGTCCTACCTGGTGCATTCAGTGCATACCGCTATATCGCATTGCAGAACGATGCCATGGGTGAAGGGCCATTGCAAAAGTACTTTTTGGGTGAGAAGATGCATGGAGCCGGTGCCGACATCTTCACTGCCAATATGTATCTCGCAGAAGATCGGGTGAGTTGTCCGCATTGCCCGTGGTATAAATAGTGCTCACGAGTATAGATATTGTGCTGGGAGCTTGTCTCGAAGCGAGGGGGCTCATGGATCTTGCACTATGTCAAGTCAGCTTATGCTGTCACTGACGTCCCAGACCAGGTCTGTTACTTGTTCTGATCTTCTGGTTTGCGTCTACTCATGTGCACAGGTCCCGGAGCTGATATCACAGCGGCGGCGCTGGCTCAACGGCTCCTTCTTTGCTGCCATTCACAGTCTCGTCCATTTCCACTATGTATATCGCTCCTCGCACGGCTTCGCTCGCAAGTTCTGGATACATGTCGAGATGATTTATCAGTTATACAATCTTATCTTTGCATGGTTTGCACTCGTAGGTTTCCCCAATTACTTGCCGTTTTCTCCCATAACTCACGGAATCGCTGAAAGGGAAATTACTATATTGCTTTCGTTATCCTTTCAAACGCCCTGGAGAGCTATGTGCCGAGTCTGCATATACTCAATCTTGTTCTTAACTACTTTTACCTTGGACTGCTTATCATGTGTTTTTTGCTTTCCCTCGGAAATCGTCCTCAG
Source organism: Pisolithus marmoratus (assembly GCA_024613145.1). Taxonomy (NCBI): domain Eukaryota; kingdom Fungi; phylum Basidiomycota; class Agaricomycetes; order Boletales; family Pisolithaceae; genus Pisolithus; species Pisolithus marmoratus. The sequence goes on along the minus strand of JANFAE010000223.1, from coordinate 45,745 downwards.
GGGTCCAAGTGGGGATATACGCTCGCTTTCATCGGCTTCGGATTTGTGACAGTCTACATGACTGTACGTATCCCTATCCTCGTCTACGAACGACGAGCCCTGCGTTCCTAACTATGAGCCATAGTTCTCTGCCTTGTATCTCGCTGTTAAAGGTATAGAAGAAGTGGTGGCCGCAAACGGCTCTATCAAAGCAACCGACCTTTTCTCGAACTCGATTTTTAGAAATATCGTGCTGTCGCTTGGTGCAACTCTGGGTCTTTACGTTGCTGCGTCACTTATCTTCGTATGTTTCTTCACATGAGGTTCCGTCGACCGTTGATTGGCTTACTGTGGTCTTAGTTCGAACCCTGGCACATGATTACGTCCTTCCTGCAATACTTGTTGATGGCTCCATCTTACATCGCAGTCTTGAACGTCTACGCTGTGCGTAAAACGAAACGAGCTACGCGGTAGTCCTTCCTCACAGTTTTTCTGCAGTTTGCGAACGTACACGACGTGTCGTGGGGTACCAAGGGCGACAACAAAGTCTCCACTGACCTCGGAGTTGTTTCTGTTGGGAAGAACACAAACGAAGTTGAAGTGGCCGTGCCTACTGCCGAGACGGATATCAATGCAGCGTACGAGGATGCAATATGTGTTCTCTCTACTAAGCCGCCAAAGGAGGAACGCAAGGTCGACCCTGCTACGAAGCGAGAGGATTACTATAAGACGTTTAGAACTAATGTGAGTGGTTGTATGCTGTTTCGTTGTGGAAGACTGTCTTACGGAGGTTTAGGTATTGTTGGTTTGGACTCTAAGCAATGTAAGTTGGCCACTCTGGTAGGGTGGAATCGGCCCTAACGAGTTTTGTAGGCATTGCTAGCAGCGGTCGTCGTGTAAGTCCTCGCTGCTGTGTAATGGATTTTTCCCTGGCTGATCACTTTCCACAGGTCTGCAACGCCGAGCCCGGAGAGTGGCCAAGTGTCCAACTCGGTAGATGGCTATATGGCCTTCATCCTATTTTCAGTCGTTGGACTTGCTTGTACGTCGTATATCCCTGTCAGCGTAATGTTTGAGTTTGTTTTCTGACTCTCTTCGTACATTCCACCTCTCCAGTCGTGCGGTTCATTGGATCGACGGCATATATGTTGGTACGCATGTTTGCTGGAGAGTGACCGCGGATCGCTAGGCAAGGCTCTTTGATACGTATCTGTTTTCAGGCTGCCCCCGATGCAGCAGAGTTGTGTTGGACAAGTAGTAAGGACGAGTGATACCAACGTGTTATTCTACCATGTAGGAGTTGGGAGATGGCCAACTTCCGCAGTGCCGCGCTGTCTTATTATCGTATCCTTTCTGTGTTGTAACATTTTTCCGTGTCTGGGTCCGCCCAGAAGCTCAACGTCTGACCGCCAACTTGTTTTTCCGATAATTAATTAAACATCGAGAACGTCGAACCTTAATCTGTTAGAACCAGAGCACGGCACTTTCACGAAAACTTCCGAGTCGACCACACCTGAAAGCGCACAACCATATGGACATCCTAACTCTTCCGGGAAGAATCATATTACGTAGTGATCGGTGGACTTCAATGGTTTTGCCCAGGACGTGCGCAGAGGCTTTTTTGGGTGCTGTGCGGGACCAAACCACCGCATGGCTGCCATACATGTTTTTGGAATCCAGTGCTGGCATTCTCGGATTTCAAAGAAGGCATGGCGCACATGCGTATCGATGGAACGACATAGGTCAGTTACTATCTCATTAATATCATCATATCATGATGACCGCGCCTTGGCCCTCAGGTTTTAATGGGTCAGTGAGGTTGCTTGCTTCCGTACTCCCGTGGATTTCCGCTACCCTTTTGTGCTCTTAAATTGAAGATCTCTTACACAAGGCTTCGAATTCAAAGCTGCGTGGTGTTTCCGAGTACGAACAGCAGCCTGCTGCTGTAGGACTAACTTGCAGGCTGATCTCTTTGATACTCCACATATCCGTGCCGTGGCAACGTGGTCTGCCCACCCCTATTTTGTAGATATATCCACACTACGCCGTGCTAATTCCCCGCCCCTCGTCAAAGACGAACTTGCCGAAAGCCACCCACGACCAACGGTTGCGACAGCACCACGTGCCAATGCTCCTTACACTATCGAGCGAGAACGTTCGTAACACTACATTCACGTCTGCCACCGGCCAACCTCTCTACGTCTGCTCGACTCCCTTCCTCTTCGGAAGGTGGGCAACCAAGATCCGCAAGTATGTATCAGATGACTTCCAGCTTGAGATGAAGGATCGGTTTGAAGTGGTGGGCAAGATCAGATGGCCCATCTTTGGCTCTGCAGTGTTCAGAATAGGGGGGAAGGACCACAGATCAGATTCATTTCTAAGAAGACACGGCATTACTGGACGGTGAGTGTTCAGGATGCCGTCGTAGGTTTGACCTGTATCAATTATGGTGGTACAGAAAGCGGACGTTTAAGGGCCCAGACGGCAAGCGTTATAGATGGGACATGCATCGCCGTGTTGTCGTTGTAAGTAGCTCGACGTCCTGTTTAGGACTCGATCTCCTTATGGAGTACTGCCCAGCTCTCTTTGGATGATCCGAGTCGCAGGGAAGTAGCTCGCTATCGTCGTTCGACATCTGGATCCTTCAGTATTCTTGGCATGGAAAGTTCCAAGGCGTGTCTGGAAATCTCGCAGGAGGTGGAACACATGTTGGATTTGGTCATCCTCACGTTCATTTACGTGGAAAAGCTAAGAATGGACAGGGAATGGTGGGAAAAGCGGGGAAAGAAACGATGATGAGCGTTCACCTCCTCAATGATGATGGGCGCATGCAGCGCGCGGCCTTGTACGTATAGTACTGTTTTTCTGTTTGTTCATTACGGGCGTGGTGCGTTTCTACCAAACTCATGTACCATAGCTAATGTTCCAATCAACCCTACTATGGTCAACAATTCACGGGGTACAAGAATAGTTCTGACGAAGGCATGGACTCATAGCTTCTTACACGTGATACTTGGCCGCTTCTTCCTCATCCATCCGTAATTTCTCCACATATATAAAAGTGAGTACGACCATGTCAAGCATGTGTGCGAGTTCTTCGTTGACCTCGAGATAGGGATCCCGTTTTGCACCTATGATGCCCAGTTTTCGTCGATATAACCTGGCTACTTCTTGGCGAGTCTCGTCATCTCTGGATAGCTGAAGAGAGCAATTCGCGTCGATGGCACTATTGCTTTGTAAATGGAGAACCAAGTACACACATAGACCACCCAGAATCCCGTGTCCCATCTGTACGATAGACCATCGGGTCCTGTAAACGTGCGTTTTCTGCGATAGGTGTACGTCAACTTTGCGGAGGAGATATTCACAGGCGTGATTTAGGAGCTCACTTCCACAAGAATCCATGACGGGGTAAGAAGTCCTTCGTCCTCATTTCTTCTCCGTAAAGTCGCAGGATGGATGAACCGATTATATGCCACTCTATCTCGCCGATGATCTCGAGATTGTCTTGCATGTCCTCTGGATTCTCATTCGGGATGACCTTGTAAAGCGAGGTCGTCCGCGTTCCGATACGGAAGGGCGTAGAAGTCTTGTAGAGGACCTGACCACCTTCATTGGTCATGACCATATTGCGGACGTGTTCCTGGGACAGTACCAGGCGCATATTGGAATGCGGGCAGGTGTACAGGGCCTTAAGCTCCTTTATGTGAACCGTAACCCAATCTGCACCGCACTTGAGGCTATGGTAGGCCTGTGGTCTTGACATGCCGGGCTGCCAAGCTTACTTGGTATGTATGAGTGTACTTGCCACGGTCACAGCAAAGAAGCGCTTATCTGTCAATTTGACACTCCCGTAGGCAGGAGCAAAGTGTGGCACGAAGAACAAATTAACAATATCCAAGGTAGAGTAAACGGACCAGTGTAATGCACGATATGTTATGGTAAATAACGTGGCGGAGACAAACGAAGACCATCTGCTAACCACTACGTTTCGCTTGTTCCTCTTTATCCATCCGCAATTTTTCTACATAGACAAAAGTGAGTATAATCGTGTCAAGGATATTCATGAGGACTGGGATCGACATCAAGGGAAGGGTCTCTTCTGGGCCCAATGATGCCGAGGCTTCGTCTGTATGACCGTGCGAGTTCTTGGCGAGTAGCATCATTGCGCGATAGCTGTGTGCCAGGACTTGTCAAGGCCGGGAAGTGAAACAAGTCGTTAAGACAGGTACGCACTCTGACGATCTTGAAATCCATGTCCCATCTGTACGGGAGACCATCTGGTCCCGTGAACGTACGTTTTCTGTGAGGTTGGAGGAACATGAGTCCCACGAATGTATACCACAAACATTGCGTGCGTCACCTCCCTCTGAATCCATGCCGAGGGATGAATGTGTTTGTCATCATTTCCTGTCCATGCAGTCGCATTATAGATGGACGTATCAAATTCCATTCGATCTCCCCTATGGCCTCCATATGGTCCTGCATATCATCTGGATCAATATTTGGGATGACTTTATAGAGTGTGGTTGTGCGAGTTCCGAAGCGGAAAGGCGTCGAGGTTTTGTACAGGACTTGTCCTTCCTCGTTGGTCATAATCGTGTTTCGCACACCCTCGGAAGAGAGGGTAAGACGCATGGCGGGAGTGGTAGTGTGCTCGCAGGGGCGACTGCCTTAATGTGTATGTGTATGTAGATCTTGGGAGTAGTGTCATGACATCTGCAATTCGTCTTCGCGTCCAGAAGAGCGCAGCCTCATCACCTGTCATCTGCCTACAGCAAGCGTGGCTGGTTGCGAAGGTCATAGCCATAGGACCCTTGAACTTTGCCACGAACACCTATACAACCCTTTTTGGGCCAGCCCACAGAGTAAAAGTATGAGAAACTTGACGAGTGACGTCCATCATATGAATTCTATGGTTCTATGAGTCAGTCGTCAGTCATGCCCCCTCTCGTCTCGACTGAGGTTAAGTAGGTCCGAACAGCTTGTCAAAGAGACCTTTACTTAGTAATCAAGTCGATTCGACGTGCGAAATCACTGACTATATTGACGGGACTAGTTGGGACCTCAGCTACATGACATACTGTGTAGTTTCTTCAACCACGGGAGTCGAGTGGAGACCAACGCATCTCCTTGACACACCTCCGGCGCTCAGCCATTCCCTCATTTGCTACTATTTTCTCGTCCAGAGGGTTACAAACCGGAGAATTACCTATTCCGTATTTTTTTATCATTCGATCCGCCGTCAGATAGCTGCTACGTGGTTCACACGTTCGTTTTCTTGGAAGTTGGTGAGTTTCCTCTGCTAACGCTACACCGAATTTTCAGATTTTCATTGTTAGCAGCGATGCACTTGACTAGTGTAACTGCCATGATGAAAGCTGACGAGGCATTCAACCAGTGGAAATCAATCGACCCAAATCCAGGGATTCTCGTCGACTTCTACGGCGAAATGCTCGCAGCAACAAGATCAATATTATCGCATTGCTGGGGCCCCGCCATAGAAGAGGTTCAGTATGGGGAGTTGCAGAGGCTTGCAACTATGACTGTAAAGGAGAGGCAGGAAATCCGGAACCGCCGTGGGTATCACAAAATACTCGATACTTGTCGACAGGCCTCTGAGGACCGCCTCAGCTGGGTTTGGGTGGATACCTGTTGTGTCAAAAAAGAGAGTAGTTCCGAGTTATCTGAAGCCATCAACTCGATGTACCAGTGGTACGCAAGCTCAGATCGGTGCTACGCTTACCTCTACGACATGGATGACTTTGCTCTTCCTGCCGATTGTGATGAGAAGAGGTTTCCTGGTCTCAACGGTTGGCCAAAGTGGTTCTCGCGGGGCTGGACCTTACAGGAGCTTGTTGCACCTAGTGAGGTCAACTTCTTTAACCGGAAGTGGGAGCCAATCGGCAGCAAGAAAAGTCTTGCATCTATTTTGAGTAGCATCACGCGGATTCCCAGGTCAATTCTGGAGGAGGGTTTCTCCTCGAACTGTTCCAGTGTAGCACAAGTTATATCGTGGGCCGCTGACCGAAGAACGGCTCGCGTGGAAGATCAAGCATACTCGTTGTCAGGGTTGCTCGGTGTGCATATGCCGATGCTATATGGCGAAGGGAGGAACGCGTTTCACCGTCTACAACTGGAGGTTATCCGCGTATACAATGATCAAAGCATTTTTGCTTGGGGCTGGACAAGAACTACAGGAGGGTCGAGTACTTTTCTTGCGGATGACCCGAATTGCTTTCGGGATTGCTCTGACATCGTTGTGATGGACCACCATAGATTTACCAGGGCTATCCGAGAAGAGTTGTCTAACGATGAACATGTGCGGATCTCAGAAATACGCGTGTTCACAGGTGCCAATGCTGGTATTCAGATATGGTTGCCACTTAAACCCTGCCGCCGCTCTTCATCATTCTTTGAGGCTAAGCTTGCATGTCGTGATCAATCTGATGGCTATTCTGGGCCATTAACGATCACTCTGGGGCTATTCCAGTCAACCTACTTCAGATATGTTGGTAACTTCGGCACTCCCTACCTTGCAAAAATGCTATTTCAGCAGCTCCTTCTCCCATACCAGAATGGATCTAGTCATGGCCATTTCTCATTCAACCTGGATTTAAGGGCACTTTCCCATGATGGGTTTGCCCAACAACATGCTTTCCCTAAGGACTTGGAGTCAAGGGACAATTCCCTCACCCTGTCAAACACTCATGATTTTGCCATTGTAGTTTTCAGGCATACCACATGGAAGACTCATTTTGCCCTTGCTCTGTGTTACTGCTATGGTCATCACTTGGCACGGGTAATTTGCAATGAGGATCAGCCAGTTAAACATATCCAGATGGACACCCTAGAAGATGCCCTCTGTATGGCTGAAGAATGGTCATCTCCAAATGCACTCTATCTGCTCCACACTGTCCCCCTTCCTCAAACTATTCAGGGTGTGAGGATGGTTTGTAAACAGCTTCCAAAACCAGAGAAGGGTTGCATTGTCATGATTGAGGTTACACAGTGCTTTTGTTACAGTCCCCAGAAGAAAATGGACAGCCAGGTTGGGATCAGTCTTTGAAGCATTCAATTTGAATCTGACTTTTTACAATTTCTTCAGCTCATTGATGGTCTCAACTTGCCTGGGCTCATGTACCCCTGCTACAAGCAGCAGGACCCTGTGTTTACCTTGTTAGTGGACTCAATGGCCATGTGTCTTGCAGCTGGGATATCAACCATCAGGGTATGGGGAAAATAAGAGGTTTTGATGTGTCTGATGAAATCAGTTAGGAGATTATGGTCATTTTCCTGACAATGGAAGGTTCAAATGTGAGGGGAACATTTTTGATCTTGCATCTAGACATGCAATCAACCTGTACTTGGAACCTGTCAAGCACAGGATCCATCACAAGGACAGGAAGATGATGAAGAGTGGTTGGGTAAAGTCAACTGACTTCAGGGACTTCCCACCCACTACACTTGCCCTCCACCATGCAATTGGCTTGTCACTCCCCAACAGTTGAGAGGTTATCTCCTTGCTAAAGGGGTTTGTAATATACCTTATGGGCAAAAGCCTGGTGACCATGGTTGTCCAGTGTTCAGAGTGTCTCTACACAAAAGATGGGCAACATATGCTCACTGGACTAAACCCAACTGCAGAGAGTAAGTGTTATGTTGGTCATGCATCTGTTTGCATTTAATTTTTGCATCCATGACTTTAGACCATCATAGTTGGTGGAAAAAGCTGCACACCACTACTCCATTGTATACTATAATGACACCTTTAGCCTGGTGCCAAGAGCAATATCATCATGAATTTAGGGGGGAGCTCAGTGAAATTAGGCAAGCTAGTAGTTTGTGCATGTATTTGTCTCACTCATACCTTGAACACAGGTACCACTTCAATATATTATTGAATGCTGGTAAGTGGAAATCAGATCACAGATATATTGCTGGAAGCTGAAAGCTCACTAGGCAATCAAAGTCAGTCAACTCTGGTGGAAGCAGCTATCAGTTTCTTGAGGGATATGTTTGGTGGGAGCACTTGGAGGCATTTGTAGGTGTACAGTATGTTCTGCATATACCTCACAACTTCAATCTGTGTTCCTTGGAACCTTGCAGACTGGTCATGTTAGTTTCTTCAAATAGCTACCATCAATTCTGACAGCACCAGAAGACATCTGCAAACCCCTGACTTACTGTCCATCACTGTACCACTAGCTACAGTGAGTCACAGTGCTGACAGGCTGACAGATAGGTCCCCATTTGTACAGCCAAGATACAGCACTGTGACATAACTGTACAGTGCCCAAATATATTCAGTCCCCTTAATCTACCAAATTTAGATACACAGATATATATGTGCTAGTGAGTGACATGCCAAGACTGGCCAGATCAATGGTATACATATAGCAACCAGAGCTGACACAGTGCCATACAGTGCTGGCCATGGATTGGTGCATCAGTAGGCCTTGACAGCACTGTACAGCAACTGAAGTCACCACAGCACTGTACAGCACTGGCCATGGATTGGTGTGTTGGCAAGCCCTTGACAACACCCTACAGCAACTGAGGCTGCTGCAGCCCCATGGACAGTGTGCTATGGAGGTTGGAACTACCACAGCATTGTACAGCACTGTGCAGACTGGCAAGTATTCACCAACACCATACAGTCCACAGACTGGTAATACCCATAATTATTAAAACTTGCAACTCAAGTTCATTTCATAGTTAAGATTCAGCATAGAAAATTCAATTGAAAGCAATGATACACATTACAACTCTCAATCTAGGATGGGGGCAAACTCATTCCTCAAGCACTCTGTCAGTTTATGCTTTGTAATGTAGCCTGTCCTAGTATTTTGTGAGGTTAGTACCAGTAGTCCATTTGAGCAAGTACACACATTCCCATTTGTGCCCAGTCAACAAGCATTGTGTTCAGTTTTGGACCATGGTGAGGATGGTTGAGGATATTTGATATTGCTTTGGTTAATGTGACATATCCCTCCTCGACATCTTGCAAGTTGACTTGTGCTGACTTGTCTATACCATATTTTCTGAATGACAATAACAATGCATGAACCTGTGAAAACTTCGGATATAAGTCATGGTGGTTTCTGTTCACAGCATACCATTGCAGTGACAAGTGCCAAGGCTTTGTAGGGGATGTATTCTTGGAACTCCAGAAACTGGTGGAGACACTTGGATGTATTGGCATAGAAAAATGCAGGGGTTATATTTTTAAGAGCATGGTGAGCAAAGTTACTTGCTCTACCCTGTTTTCCAGGTCAGGATAATGAAGAGGAGGCAGGATGATTAGCTTACCTGATTGTCAGGCTCTCCATGCAAATACTTCCCTGTACTCAATAGATCATCAGCCTTCTTCTTGACTGCTGCTATATGTTCCTCCTCTGTCTTGGCAGTGGATGGCAGATAGAGTTCATAGTCAGCATGTAAACTCTTCATCACTGCCTTCTTGAGGTTGCTACAGAAAGTCTGCATGTCATTGAAAAGCTTATGCCCATCAATAGTTGCTGTGCTTCTTGAGATGCACACTTACCAGCCTGCACATGTCAAGTTTGTGGGTCAGATAATAACCTATACATTATCAGCAGAATGTTCACAAACACTGGGGGACATCTTACCTGCTTCCACCTCCCAGCCCTGGGCCTCAAAGTGAGCAATTACCTCCATAAGAATCTCCCAGCACTGGCCACCAACTGCATCCTCAAGTTGGGGGAATGCATCTTCAACAGCAATATATAGTCACATGTGAGCCTTGGCAAGATTCAGAAGCTTTGCTCACTGAGGCAGGTAGAATGCCATAAAGGTAGGCCTAATGGGGATAGTGCCTTTCACATTCTTGGAAAATCTTCTACTGCAATGTGGTTGATCCTTGGCACTGTCACCTTTGGGATCATCAGCCTCCCCATCCTTACCTTCATCCATCATATCATCTTCTGGCTGCTTGGGTGGATCCAAGCATTGTTTCTTTGATGGCTGATGATCTTGTATGTCAGAAACACTTGCCAGGTAACTTAAGGAGGGAGAGTGATGATGGTGGTTGGTGGCATGGTGATGCTTGAATAGATCATAGCTGATTCCAGCCTGCAGTGGTATTAGCCAATTGGACACCACACTTCATTGAGAAATAAATAAAAACATACTCTTTCTTCCCCCACACAGTGCAAATGCCTTGCTGAGCTGCTATGAGAGGGAGGTGATGGGGGGGGGCGATACATGTGGTGGATGACCAACAGGGACTTGGGACTGTGAACTGGGAGCATGGGGAGCAATCTGGGAAAGTCCATGTTTCTGAGGGATGTGCTGCTGACTGGAAAGGACACTCATCAGTTTCTGGGAGCCAGGAACCTGAAGGGGATGGATGGTTGGCTGTTGAAAGCCAGACAGCATGGAAATATTCTGGACAGGTACATACTTGCAAAGGCTGGATCGTCTTCTGTTGGGCACTAGAAGAACAATGCAGGACAGACTGTTGTATAGAGCCACACCAGGTTGTTCATCAGGAAAAACTGACAGTGCAATATTCACTGCAAGCATTTCACAATTTTTCTTGAGAAAACATGCTGAAAAAATTGAAGAAAGAGATACTCTTTTTTGACACATGTTTTCAAAGAGAAAAGGCAATGATAACACTTTGTTTTCTTTGCATGATTTACTAAAAAACATTGATTGATGCTAATACCCATCAGTGAAGATCCTAATGGGCATTACCATTAATTCATGTTTTTTGGCAGAAAAGACAAAGAAAACATTACATTATATTCACCTTTATTCTTTGAAAACAGCTGAAATAAAAGAGTATCTCTTTTTTCAAAATTTTCAGCATATTTTGGGATGAAAAATTGTGAAATGCTTGCAGTGATTTGTTATAGACTGGAATAGTGCATCACTATTTGATATATAGTGAACTATAGCACTATTTTAACTATAGATCATGATGTCATAATGAAAGTTGTAGGGCTGGGTCACAGGATCATGGGAATATGTTTACATCATTGATATGCCCAAAAATGGGCGAGAAAATGGCAAAATACAGAAATAAATTGATATCTCAAAAATATAAATTTCAAAGATGTCATAATGAAAGTTGTAGTACCTGACAAGAGGACCATGGAGGTATGCTTATGTCATCTATCTGTGCAAAAATGGTAGAGATATAGACAAAATACAATTAGTGTTGTGTAGTGTCCATTTTTATTACCAAAAGTGTAGTGTGTGCTTTTTTGATTTGTTTGGTTGTGTTTGATTAGATAAGTGTAGTGTAGTGTCCTGACAGCACAATATTTTCATATACTGAAATAGTGTGCAATTATTGCATATGTGGTGAACTATAGCAACATTATAACTATATGTTGCCAGTTGCTCTAAATGTTTTCCCATATGCAATGAATAGTTACAGAACATAAGATTTCTTTTATTTCATTGCTTTTACGAGGAAATTGTAGTGTAATGTTCGCATTTTTTAATACCAATTAAGGTAGTGTTATGTAGTCTACACTTGTATTACCAAAAAAGTGTAGTGTATTAAGTGTAGTGTTGTGTAGATTAGTATATAGTGACTAGGAAATGTGTGGGAAATGATTGGTAAGCTAAGACTCGCACTTAGACTTGTTGAAGTGTTGCAGTGGCCACTGGTCATGTGACTGTGAGAAGTTGAAATTTTCACCCATGCTCACACACACTCTCAACCACATTTCCTTTGCCCCACCTCCCACCTCTCTGCACTGCTGTCCCTCCACTGGATAAGGCTCTGTTCCAATGACAAGGTAAGATCCCTGATGAGTGATCCTTCTCCCACTAACACTCCCCCACCTAGAGCCAGCAACAGCCCACCCAGAACAGCAACATCTGCAATGACTGGTGGGTAAGCCCCCCCCCTCCCTGGCCCTCCCTCTCTCATCCCTCCTCCCATCTAGCTCCTCTAGCACCAACCACCACCACCCCAACCCTCCTTCAAGGTAATTCCCCCCTCCCCTTCCCCCATCCATCCCCCCCTCTTACCATCCATCTCATATTTTGATTTATTACCAAGTAGAATTATATGTATGTATTGTAGATATTGTGCTAAATGAATTTGTTGTCTCCTTCATAAAAAGTGTGAACTAAAAGAAGCAAAAAAAGCAAAAATGGCAAAGTATGGCAAGCTTGGGTTGAAACATTGTGGCTTTATTTTGCTATTTATCATCTTTTTTTGCTATATGTGTCTATATGTGTCTATATATCACTATATTTAAGGGGGGATGGTTGGTGTGCCATAGATGCCATAGTTGTCCCTATAGCATCTTTAGTGATAAATAGTGGAATATAGTGATATATAGTGATAAAGAGTGAATAATGGCACTGTCAGTTTTTCCTGATGTTTCATATGCTGTGCCCTCATTAATGCAATCTCAATGCCTGCCTGCACCAGGATCACTATCCAGAGAGTGCCAGTCAGGGGTCTCATTGTCTAGTATACCACCTGGTTAATGTGACACTTACTCTAAATAACAATACATACCAATTTGATCATCAATGTCCTCATTGTAATGGTCGATATCATCATTGACATGATCAGAAGGGGGGATAACCTTCTGCTTGCCCTTTACTACATGACCATGTTGGCAGGGTTCTTCTGACTCCAACTCTGAGTGGGACTTTTTTGATCAATGAGATGATTTGGATGTGGAATGGGAGTTGTCTGGAAACTTCTCAGATTGATGCAGTGAGCTCTGGGGTTCTGACTCCATCTCTGCATCTTCCACCTTGCTTAGAACTGACAGCGAACTTCCCCACCTTGCTTAGAACTGACAGCGAACTTCCAGGAACATGTGCAGGTGAATGCTGAAGTCTTCCGACTAGTTGTTGGTCAGTGCTTGAAATGACATGTTGCACACATGGACCTTTCCCTTTCTTGGTAGTCACAGCTGAGTTCATTTGACAGCCTTGGAAAGCATTGAGAGACTGAGTGCCAACAAATGTGGGTCAAGGAGGTGCCCTGAGCTGAAAGCTGAAACAGGTACCTTGCTCTGCCTGAATGGAAACTTGCATTGGTTGTATTACCCAGCCATGCCTCACACTGGCAGGTACCACAGTCAATCCCTAAGTAAAATAGAGGTTAGCCTACTCATACTCAAGACAACAAGCCCTTGCCTCCAAATCAGCCTGTGACTGTGATTTAGGTCCTCCATTCTTCCTCCAGCAACGTGGGGTTGGGGCCATAGCATTGACTGGCTCGTTGTTGGGAAGATCAATAACTTGCTCCCTTTGTTGGCATGGCATTGTAGAGAATGGGAATTCTCTGAGCATACAAGTAACATTCCATGCACCATGCCTCTACTCTTGGTCATACCTGTTCAAGCTTGGAGTATCCCTGGTTTTGCCTTGTGCCTTCCCATGCAGCCTCATGTTCAAAGAATTCCATATGAGAATTCTGTCACTTGCTCCACATCACAATGACTCCCTGATTGCCTTGCTGTTGCCTCCCCAAAATCCTGAAACCCATCATACAGACTTGAGACAGAGGTCTAGGCCCTTGTCAAGGTCAGCCAATCACAGTATGCTATGCCCCAACCTCCATACAAGCTCTGGGTGCCCTTCACCCATCATGACACTGCCACTATAGCCACCACACAGCCACTGCCACTGCCCCTTCTGTGATCTGCCCCCCCTCTGAGACCCCAGGTTGGACACACAAGCAGGATTTTTGCCATTCATATATTCCAGTTTGTTGGTTTTGGTACTGCTACAACTTTTCTTCTTTTCCTTTTCTATGTTTCATTTACATGGTCCCTCCTTACACATACAGGGCTGTACATACCATACATTTGACAGGTGTCATTTTTTTCCATTCATCACTCCTTCTAAAAATTTTCCATACCTAGTCACCTTCTGTACACTATAAATATTCTGGCCAAGTTTTGGAATAAAATATCCACCTTCAAGAGTTGTTTTCTGTGTGTCTGAAGAGTCTAAGAGTCCCTAGTGTCGAGTCTTTCGAGTTTCACTCCATTTTTCAGTGTTGCTATCATGTCTACCAGCCTCCACTGAGACAGTAAAATCACATATCAAGCCCTGTGCCTACAAGTTGCCATCCCATTCAAGTGTTAGATTCCCAGTCCTATGGAATTTCCCCTCATCAAACCCTTTCACCTTTTGTGCATTCCTTTCTCCACTCAGTACCCCTTGGGATGAACCTAGGAATTATTTCCTTTGGTCTTCCCCAGTCCTTGAACACTCTTCCTAGAAGTAGTGTCCCACAAGTTTTGGTGCCCACCATGAGGGGTCTGCAGATCTGGAAAGGAGATCTCTATGGCCCACTCATCAACAAACAGAACTTGAAGAGCTCTTAGAGCCCTTCCACCACCTCTCTATATCATCATCAGACCTTTTTGTACCTGTGGTTAACCCCTGTGACATTTCAGAGCTCAGTTCCCTAGACCTGGAGTTTTTCCCCACAGATCACCCCCACTTTTCAGAACCTTCATCTCCATCCTCAGTGGATATTCCCAGAGCTTTCAAGCTTGATGAATCCTTTGCACCACCACCAGATTGCCAAAACTTATCGCTGCTCACTGATTTATCATCTTCTTCCTCCTCAATGGATTCAACTCTTGCCACCAAACAACTTCTTTTCCTGTCATCATTGTTTATTGCCCCCCAGAGCAGGCTCCTACACAGCCCTTCCACTGGGAGTGTAAGGGCATGTTCTGAGTGCTGGGGTATTCTGACACAGTGGCGGCTTCAATGTTTTCACACGCTCTAAAGAGTATTCAAAAGCGAAAATGACATGTTTTATTATGGTTCAAATTACCACACTCTCACAAGATTTTATTCCGAGAACATTTAGAATTTTTATTACCAGTCTATATTGGGAGAAACATTATATATCCATCCAAAGACAATTGAGAATTATATATTGTGTGAATGTCAGAAGGTTATTGACAATAATATCTGCCCAATACTCTTTAGAGTGTGAGAAAATATTGAAGCAGCCAATGACAAGTGAGGGTTCAATATTTTCTCACGCTCTAAAGCGTATTGGGCAGATATTATTGTCAATAACCTTATGACATTCATGCAATATATAATTTTCAATTGTCTTTGGATCAATATCTAATGTTTCTCCCAATATAGACTGGTAATAAAAATTATAAATCTTCTCAGAATAAAATCTTGCGAGAGCCCGTTTATTTGAATCATAATAAAACATTGTGTTTTCACTTTTAAATACTCTTTAGAGTGTGTGAAAACATTGAAACTGCCACTGTGTGAGGCAATGTCTGAGTTTCAAACTCAGTACAACTTTATTTCCCTAACACTCCCAGCAGGGGCTGCAAGAAAACATTTGTAAACAGCATCAGCCACAGTGGTGCAACCTGCAGACTCCGAAAAAAAATACAGAACACTGAAACTAGGGTTACATTTATTGTTAGATTTGTGCAGCAATATATGTCACACCTAACCATTCATGATGTTGTCCCTATTGAAAGCAATCTGGGGGTAACCTTATCAGTGTTCAGGATTCTGGGAGTATTGGTCTCCCTGTAGGTAACTACAAGATATCAGTATAGAAAGTATACCATGGCAGAGTGTGTGCTCAGTAAGTCTTAGCGAACAAAATGTACCACTACTGGATGCTCTAAGTGCTTATGTAAGCAATATAACCTCGCACCTAATTCAAGTAAAGCATGGGGGGGGAGGGGGGATTTAATTGCCCATACATTTTGTTATGATTCACACCTGACTGTGGGACTTTCTTTCCCTTCTTGACTGTTTTGCATTGTTGGTCTTGTTCTATGCTCTTCTCTTTTGTTCTCTTGACTTGTGCTTTGGCTCAGCCAAGAGCAGTATCTTCTCTTAACACATGTTCAACACATGTAGGACTCTGGCCAATGGCCTTTCTCTCTCTAGCTACACGAGGTCGCCTTGAGGCCTCTTCTCCTGTACTATATATAGTTGCCTCTAGTCTAGAGTAGACCCTCAGACTAGAGCTGCCCAATATACTGGCTAGCTTCTCAGAACTTTGAACTTGAGCCTCCCAGCTCTCACTCAGAACTACAATAAATCCTTCAGACAGAAGGTTACAACCATCACATTGTAGAATGACTACTTGGGCTCGACCTACATTACAGACTTTGGTCTTAGCATAACAAAAGCTCTAGTCTACATCCCAGCTGTCATGCCCGATTGTCTGCTGTTTAGCAAGACACCATTTTCCCTTGAAGGAATAGATCATGGGCAAGCCCACTCAAACCTCGTGAACCCAAACCTGAGTTGTTGAGCTCAGACACTGAACATAGTGCTGTTGAAGCACACACCCCAACTGACCTGAACCCCTCACCAGAAAATGCCTCTTGAACCTCAACCACTACCATCCCCCCATGGGAAAAACCAATCCCCACCCAAACACACCTGCTTGACAGCTGATCCATGCTCAATAAGACTCTCAGATGTTGGCAAACATTAGCATTCATTCCCCAAAGGCTCATTTAAAGCCAGATTCTCTCCACCATCAGCACCCTGATTCATTCTTAAACACCTAGCTGCTCACCCACTGACCTGGACCTGGACAACCAAGGATGGCCCCAACAAGGGTCATTCCTTCCAGGTCCCCACCATCCCTATATCCTGTGATAAAGCAGCACCCAGGGCTATCCACTGGATAGTTGCTGTCTTTCATTCATTCAAGGCCCACCTCAACCCTGTCGCTATTGATGGAGGGTCCAGAAAAGTGAAGTCTGGGTGGCTTAGGCTTTACCAAAATAATCTGTATGTCCACCTTCAAGGGCAAATGAAAGAGACTACAGTGCCCAAGAGGGCATCGCCAACCACCTCCAAGCCATCCCCCACTGCCCCCCCAGTGGCCCACCCTAAGGCCACCCCCCCTCAGGGAATCTTCTAGAATCAGAGTTGTCTGAGCTCTGCAAGGAGATTGCCAAACTAAGGGAAAGGTTCCTTAATTACATCACAACTCACGAGGCATGCTGCAGTTGCCACAGCAACTCACCTTCTGAGTCCTCCAAGGAGGACAGTACCACTCATGGCACCCCCCAACACACCCCTCCTGTCCTGCTCACCTGCCTGCCTGATGGCTCAACAAAGCCCATTGCAAACCCACCAACCTGGCTAGTTTCAGCATTAGCTCAACAGGACCTTCCAGTCACCTTTCGGGACAGCATATTTGTCCCTTCCCCTTTCACCATCTCCAACTTGTTCCCTGAGGGAACACTCGAAGTCATTAAACTGAAATTTGACAGCACCACCCCCCCTATACCTAGGCACCCACAGAGATGGGGATCTCAGGATGTCTACTGTGGCTTCGGCTGAAGTGGTAACAATTACTTACAACCTTCCACATGATCCCTATGTACCAATGCTTCCTCATAGAAGGAAGTGAACCTTATCCATCCTGCCACCCTTTTCTTCTGTTCTCGTAGCTGTAGTACCTACCCACTCACCATTTTCCTTTGCAGAGTAGCCTCTGTGGGCCCACAGGCTCTGGTTGGCTGAGTGCACTCAGTGCTCAGCTTATGTTGATCAGTATCATAGGCTGAATGTCCCCTCCCTTCTTACTGGACAATTGTGTTTTGTTTAGTGCAACATAGGGACATCTTGTACCTCACACACTTTAATGCAGAGTTAAAAAAAAAAAAAAAACCCCTCACCATCTGAGGATGATACCAGCTTCTTACAGAACACCCTTCAGAACATACTATCCTCTTTAGGATCTCCCCATCCCCTTACCTCTCAACCCTGCCTTAAACCCAGAAGCCTGTTTATCATGTCAGGATCTGGATCTGGTGGCCTTGGCCTAGGATCATCAAAGGGTGGAGCTCTCACTGCTCCAGCTACACCCACTGAACTAAAGATAGGCACACCATTTGAATATGATGGCAGCCACAAAACTGCCATGTCTTGGCTGTACTCAGTCAAGGCATATCTTTTGATCAACCAAGATGTCTATGACAATGATGATAAATGTATTGTGTATGCCCTCTCCCACATGAAGAAGGGGGTAGCCCAAGCATGGGCAACAACCTTCTACCAGGCTGCCCTGGAGAAGCAGAATCCCAGTTTTGGGACCATGAGAGACTTTGAGAAAGATTTCAAGGCAGTGTTCACCCCAGCTGACACTGCTGGCACTGCCATTGCCAAGATTAGGACCCTGAAACAAAAGGGATCCATTGAAGAATATATTTCCAAATTCAGGACTGCTGATGCTCGCAGTGGCATCAAAGAAGATGCAGCCCTCATTGAATTCTTCACCACAGGGCTCAAACCCACCCTTGTCCATTGAATCTATGGAATGGACAAAGTACCCACCAAGATTGAAGAATGGTATGAGAAGGCAATGCACTTCGAGAATCAATGGCAGAAAGCTTGTGCCATCACCAGAAGGGTTGATAACAAGGGAAAAGGAAAATCCTACTCCCGATCCCAATTCCAATGCCAGGAGGAGAGAGACCCCAACACCATGGATGTTGATGTGGTCAAACTCTCCAAGGAAGAAAGAGATTGCCATCTCAAAAACAGCCTGTGCTTTGGATGTGGAGAAAAGGGACACATGTCCCAAGAATGCCCCAACTGAAACAGAAACCCTGCTAAAAAGGTTAAGTGGGTAAAGAAGGAGGAAACAGACGATGAAGATGAGGCCTCTGTGGCCCTGGTCAAATTGACCAAGTTCCTTGGAAAGGGTTTTTGAATGGGGAACCAGAGTTGACACCTGGAACCCCTGAACAATGTATCTCGTATGTGGCCTCTCCTGTAAAAGTGTCTTCTCTCCCTGAGAGAGTTATGAAAATCCCCATTTCTGTTTCCATGAGAGCCACTGGAGAACAAGTCATCAACACCACTGCCCTGGTAGACTCTGGCACAGAAATATCATGCATCTACTGGACATTTGTCCAAAGAAATAAACTCCCCACTGAGTGACTCCCTAGACCTGTCTTGGTGACCAATGCTGATGGAACCCCCAATGAAAAGGGGCACATCCTGTTTACTGCCACCCTGTTTGTCAAAATACAGGGAATAACCCACAGGGAAAAGTTCTATGTGATGAACTGTGGATCAGAAAATGCCATCCTGGGCATACCATGGTTACAAAAGAACAACCCCACTGTTAATTGGCAGAATGGAACATTAACCATCAATGAAGCAACAAATGTTGCTGCCCTATGAATTCCCCAAAGCTTCTCTCCCTGACCCCCTTGAAAGAAAAGGGGTTAACATTTACCTCGACCATGAAGAACCAGATGCCTTCATGACCCAAGCATACAATTGTATGTTCATAAACTGATTTGCAAAGGCTGTGACCTTGATTGCCCCGAACAACAAGTGGGTAAGGAAACTTAATCTGGCAACTGAACTTGCCCAGAAGGAAGAAAAGAATAAACCAAAAGTCATCCTTCCTCCCGAGTTTGCAGAGTATGCCTCCATTTTTGAAAAACCCTCGGATGGAACCCTTCCCCCGATAAGACCCTATGACCATCTGATCAACCCAGTCGATGACTTTGTGCCAAAAGTGGCCAAAGCCTACCCTTTGACCCCATCTGAACAACTAGCTGCTGAAAAGTTTGTCAAAGAAAATCTCCGAGAAGGAAAAATCAGACTGTCAAACTCACCACAAGCAGCACCCTTCTTCTTTGTAAGGATGGTAGTCTTAGACCATGCCAAGACTATCAATATCTGAACAAACACATGGTCAAAGATGCCTACCTGTTGCCATTGATATCTGATCTGGTAGACAAACTAAAGGGAGCGTCTATCTTTATGAAGATGGATGTTTGTTCTGGATATAACAATGTCCAGTGTAGGGAATTCAATCATAGGACTGGGGAAAACAGAGAAAAGAAGGGATGCAAGTCTTGTTTTGTCCTTGAAGAGGGTTCTTGAAACCCAGACACCACAGGTACTAAGTTGGTGACTGAAAACTGAGGCTAGACTTAGATTTCGACACTGAGGGAAGCCATTAAATGAATATATGCAGCTGAGACAGACACTTGAGCTTCACCCTCAACTTGGGCTACTCACTCTACACTGAATGTGCAATAGTGTAGGTTTTTTTTTTCACATGACTCTCATGCCCCAAACTCCTCATGTGCTTAGTCATCACATTACCTACCACACTCCTAAGTCCCTCCCCTCGCTCCTCTTGACCCTCAAAGCCACCTCCTCAACCCTCAAAACCACTCCTTCCACCCTCAAACACTGCAAGCATTTCACAATTTTTCTCCAGAAAACATGCTGAAAAATTTGAAGAAAGTGATACTCTTTTTTTACAGGTGTTTTCAAAGAGAAAAGGCATAAATAATATTTTCTTTTCCTTGCATGACTTACCACAAAACATGGATTGACAGTAATACCCATTAGTGTAGAAGCTAATCAGCATTACCATCAATTCATGTTTTTGCAAAGAAAAGACAAATAAAATAAAATAAAATATTTGCATTTTTTTGGTGAATACAGCCCAAATAAAAGAGTATCTCTTCTTTCAATTTTTTCAACATATTTTGGCATGAAAAATTGTGAAATGCTTGCAGTGAAAACCCCTCCTTCAACCCACAACACCTCCCCCTCGACTCCCAACACCTCTCTGACCTCTTCTTCTCTCAAATCTCCTAGTAGGGGCCTCGCCATGCCTACATCTGACAGGGGGTTTAGATCACAACTGTCCTTGGTCGTCGCCCTTCACATTGTCTCGAAACCCAGCAACCCACAAACCCCTCCAACATGCTTGATCCCGACAACAACGTGGCTTGTGAAGGGCATGAAGCCTCTCCCTGCCCTCATCTCGGAGTCAAATGGCCCTCAGACTACCCTTGGTACACTTGACACACCCCCAAGGCCTCCATTCACATGAGGCACTGCATCAAGAGGATTGAGAGGAAACTCAAAGCCATTGCATACATGCTACTGGGCTGCCCGAGCCTTGGACAGTTTTCTTGACGAGTCCTCGACCCCCTCAAGTACCTGGGAAAGTAGTTAGCACATGACATAGAGTAGACAACTTAAGAAAATATATTTAGCCACTTGGGCACTGGCTTGTCCACCAAGCCTTGAACTCTCCCTTTGGACTTGGCTACTGGGTACAGTGGCTTCAATCTGCAACCTGCATGCTTCCGAAGGGATGGGACTTGTGTTTGCCATCATCAGAAGACATCTCGGAGGCTGCTCGAGCCTGGACCATCTCTTGTAGCATGCTCCTTGACAGCTCTCATTCCTGTAACATATATTCAGCTCTTCGTGTGGGGTAGGAACTTAACCAAGGAAGAGTATTTTGAAGCAAGAGAGTAACACAACGCGGTGGGCAGAATTTAAACTGGGTGTAAATGTAATGGGAAATGTGAATCAGAAATTCTAAGTTTAGTCTGACATCTGTGCATTGACACAGTTCGAAGTATTGTTGGTGGAAAGAATGTTGGTGACAATTTGATAAGTTGTCAGTCATGTTGCTCACATGTGAACGTTGTCCCAAATGGGAAGTATCAGTGTTGAAAGTACGGTCGTCAGAACTTCATATACTGACAAACAATAGAAATAGAGCTAAAATTTAAAGTAATAAATTTATGTACAAAATGTAGTACTAAACTTCATGTACTATGTGGATTTCATAGGTATTACATGAAGTTGAGTACTACATTCTGTAAATGAATTCTTACTTCAAACTTTAGCTCTGTTTCTAATTGTTCCCCAATATATGAAGTTTCAACGACCATACTTTCAACACTGATACTTCCCATTTGGGACAACGTTCACACGCGAGCAACACGACCGACAACTTATCAAATTGTCACCAACATTCTTTCCACTGACAATACTTCGAACTGTGTCAATGCACAGATGTCAGACTAAACTTAGAATTTCTGATTCACATTTCCCATTACATTTACACCCAGTTTAAATTCTGCCCACCGCGTTGTGTAACTGCAGGGAGTGTCCCTGCTCATAACCATCATAAGGAGCTCTCGAGAGAGCTGAGTTTCATGGGGCAAACCACACAATGTAGGCTCGAAGCTTGCCTTCGAAGGTTCACATGCCTGTCACGAGTTGTCAGTTCATAGCATAGAGCAGATAAAAAACAAAACAAGGAAATTAGTTTTGATTCAAAGCTCAGTCGAGCTGCTCGAAGGTCCCATCATGCACACTCATAGCTTGACACATCATTGTTTGCATGTCCTTATTTGCTGTAATGGTGAGTGATCGCTTTCCCAATTTGGAGGACTATTGCTGATCTTCATCATCTCCCTTCTCGCACCCTCGCTGCTCTTCCCTCACACTGCCTCTATGCCCCTTGACAACCCTGCTATGTCTGTCAATGCCACACCTGTGTCCTCAGAGGATGCCAATCACGTGCTGGCTGTCCTTTGCTGGCTTGTCTCGATGACGGGAGGGGGCTCCTCTGAGAGTGAGGAGCTGCTGGCCAAGTTGAGTGGCCTCGAGGTGCATTGTCATGCCCATCTTCTGTCTCCCCCACTGCTAATGCCATTACTAGAGTTCTCTTCCTGCTGCTGTTGAGCCCCCACATGTCGCCCTCTCCTCACCTGTCCTCACTCCTCCCATGTCCACTACCACCTCCAATGTCCCTCTTTCCCCATCATCTACTGTGCCTGCGAGTGCCAATGACATGGCCAATCTACTGGCCATCAACATGCTCGTGTCCAATGCATCATCCCCATCTGCTTCCCCTTCTCCATCCCCTTCCTTGGCTCTCACCCCATCTTCTTCGCCTACCCACACTCTTCCTGAACCTGAGACTGATGAACTGGGGGATGCTCAGCTTGCGTCCACCCCCATAATCCATAGCACTATTCCCCTGATCCCTCTGGAGTCCCCACTAGCAGGTCAAGTGTGCCTTGAAGAATCACATACTGGCATTTGTGTTGACTCAGACATGGAGTGGCATATGATCTTGCCTGATTGGCATCTTGTTTTCATTTTGTGGGACTCGACAGCTGGGGGTTGGATGGTGTATCCAGTTAAAGCCTGTAAAAGTTGCCTCGAAGCGAAGGCCATGTGCAGTGGGGTCGACAGCATGAAGTGTGCTCATTGCAAGGCAAGACACATTGTTTGCTCATTCTATGTAAGTCCCTCACCAAAACCCACTTTCTTGTCTCATTCTCTTCTCAGCAAGACACTCCAGAAGGATGTGCATGAGCCAAGGTGATCATAGCCCAGAGGATGCCTGTCGAGAGCAGCACCTCCACCTCTGTGCCATCACCTGCCATCAAGCACAAACCCAAACCCATTTTGACACATGCTCCTCATCTGAGGAAGAAGGTCCATATCAATACTTCTCCTACCCCTACCTCTTTGCACTTGAATGAAACCACTTCAATCATCAACCCTATCTCTTGTGCATCCTCGCCTAGCTTGTCTGTCAGCCTTGCTCTCCTCTTTTGTTCTGCCCTAGTCAGCACTATCAAAGCCCTTGACAAGTCTCTCAAAGAGCAGGGTGCATCCAAGAAAGTCCTTGGTAAGCATAAGGCTCATGACTGAGCTCAGGTTGTAGGTACACTGCCTGGCATTCATCTCTCTTGTTGTGAAGCTTCAACAGCTTCAATATTATACATCCTGTATCTCTTATCAGTGCCGAATATACTCTGTCCCTTGCATTGCAATTAAACAAAAAGGAACTTAGGTCTGATTTTATTTACTCAAAGTTGCAAGCTTGCCTCTCAAACTTCATGACTCTTGTGCATCGTTGCATGATGACACACATAGCCAATTATTAAGGTATGATTTAGACACTCTCACCTGGGCTTTTCTCTTCTCTAGTCTTTCCATTATCAAACAATCTCTTCTTGATGCATTCCCTTGGCGAGTGTGGTCTTACAAGCCCGTTCAAGCCACTCAACTGGCCCTCAACATTTGGGCTATGAGTCCACCAGGGTCCTAATTGAATGTGTCGCCTTGTTCCCCTGTGAACTGCTTGGCTGTTTCCCCTTCGAGGAGTCACACTGGCAATCATAAAAGGTCAGTCAGCAGTTCCCCTACCATTTTTCTTTCCCTTCTAATCTTCTCAGTCCTCTCTCCAGCAACTGGGCAACCTCTCTCGACTATGGGCACATACTTGAGAACATGGGCAATCAGACTGCTTTCCTGCACAACACCCATCAGCAACTCAACCACAAACAAGCACAAAGGTAAACTCGAGGACTCAGCATCCTCCTCATGAATATCTAGGGGGCTCATGTCACCTCCCCTTTCTCTCTTGCTTGTGACTCACTGATCAACCCTGACTTGATCTCTCTCGTTGCAGTCCTCCCACTCTCATGATGTGCTCTCTGCCTTCAAACTCATAGTTTCTATGCCTTGATGTCCTGTCATGGCTCACTCTTCACTCAAATCTTGCTCTTTGACCCTCAGCACTTCTGATAATGTCCTTGATGCCAATACCTCATCTTCTCCTTGCTTCTCCATCTTGCTCAACACCTGCACTTCAACCCTCAAAGCTCCAGATAACACCCTTGACACCAGTCCCTTGCCTTCTCCTCGCTTCTCTATCCCGACACTGCCTTCCTTGTTGACAGGAAGCTGTACTGCCTCCACTATCTCTTCCCTCGAGGCAACTGCCTGTGATCCACTATCTGGAATCCCTTCAGTTGTGACCTGACTTGTGAGCTCCACCTCTATGAACGAGAGTGGCATTGATGAGCCTTGATAACTCTGGGCTCTCATCACCTCAAACTCCACACTCAGTACCAGCACATTCGATACTACTCTGGCTCGTTTTCATCATTTGTTGAAGTCACCTTGATCTGGGCTGTTGACACTGCCAGTGCTTATGCCAAGCTTGACCCTCAGATGTCACTTGTGAACTGGTGAGTACCCTTATCCTGGTAGGATGACACCCTCTGCACCTCGACCTCGACCTGTACCTGCAGCTGCTTCTGAGCTGGACCCTGCCATACCCTAGTCACTTCCTCACATCTTGATGGCTGTGCTTCTCTCGTCCTCGAAGCCTTACTCCTTGCTGTCTCAAACTGATCCCTAATGAGGAACTTCAGCTCATCCACAATGTATCTTAGAGGCCAGGGATCATTGTGTGAGCATATACTGTAATGAAGCTTCAGGTTTGTCAACACCTCTCACTTCAACTCTGGATCAAGGCCTTTGAGTATGTAACTGTCATAGTTGCCTGGGGTGATCTTGCCCTTTGAGTAGAGGTACTGAGCGATCACCTTGTACCTGCAAAGGTACTCACTGAGATCTTCCTCTGTCTCGAAATCCCTCTTCCTCTGCGCCCTAACAAGGTCATACAGATCCTCCCTGATGAACTCCTCTCCCAGTTTCAAGGCCCTGGGGTACAGGCCTATCAGCCTCATGACGAAGTCATTCCACTCTGTCATCCTCCACCCTAGGATGTTACTCCACAGGGATGCAGTGTCTTCATCTAGGTACCAGTACATCCATTTGATCCATTCCTTCTCATTCTTGCACCCTGCTAGCCAGCATAGATACTGGATCTTGTTCAGGTATGTCATGAGGTCTCGTGCTTTACCTGAGAACTTCGGTGCCTTGCTCGATCTTCAACTGGGCATTCCATTGAGCAGCTCTGGTGTGTGAGAGCTTGTGGCTCCTTGACCTAACATCTCAAGGACCACTTGCCCCTCTGACCTTTTGTGGCCATATGATCACTGCATCCATCTGAGACGATGCAAACTGACCTGTATGACCCTGGCAGAGAACTGGAAATGGTCTTGCAGCGGACTTTTTCATTCATAATAGACTTGTTGTGTTGACAAGGTCAGGTTACTCATGCCAGTAGGGACACAGGAAGTTAGAAATAAGAGTATATATATGATATATGCACACAAATTGACTTACCCAGACATGTATATCTCTTAATTCACCAGCTTTAACCTTTACTAACTCATCCTTGCAACCGGAATTGACCTCGATTGAAGGCAGAGACATTTCGGATGGGAGGAGTTAGGAGAAAGATGCGAAAGGCGGATAACACAAAGTTGACACTGAGATTGAAATTCTCGGAAAGCACCAGAAAGGCCAAAATTCTTCTAAGTCACTTTGCACTCGTAGCTTGTACTCTTGTAGTATAGGTTCTGTATTGTGCAGTAGTGAACTAGGTCTTGCTAGGTCTTGCTAGACCCACCACTTTCTTGTTAGGCCTTGTAAGGTCTAGTGCAGTGTGTGTTCAACCTTGTTCAATTCTGCTAGATCTAGCATGACATTGCAAGGGCTGGCTAGGTGTTACTAGAATCACTGGGTTCCTCCGAGGCTTACTAGATCTAGCTAGGTTTGGCCACTTTTGCTGATGCAGAGCCCTCATGCTAAGCCCCAAAGTCAACAGAAAGTTTGCCACTCTCCAATCATTGAGATTGGCAAAAGGGTAGAAAGGAACAAGATACCAGCAGACTGAGTATGGATCCAACTTGAACTGGACAAGGAATGTTTCTCTGCCTTCAAAAATCTTGGAAGCACAAGGGAAAGTAACCAGGACTCTTCCTAAGGAGTCTACTGCCATAGAGATGGGGGGAGAGATAGAATGCCAGTTTTTGCCACCTTCCCAGGCAGGGTCTGGATTGAGGTCCATAGGCTGAAAGTCAGATGGTGAAGGGGGTGGTAATGCATTGTCTACTTTGTGGTTAACTTGTTCATTCACAGGGGTGGCTGAGACCAGTTCAGCATCCTGGTCATCGCACACATTGCAGGCAGCTCACAGTTGTGCTCAGTGAAATGTAACTTCCCTTGCAGTTGGGAAATACTTGAGGCACTTGGGACAGACTTGCATTGAGCATTGGAAGGAGGATTTGGACAAGAACTTACAGCTTCTCATCAACTGTGTCTACTGCCTTGAGGCTGCTCATGTGGCCTGTGGGCTGTCTTATCATATGCATTACTACATACTTGGGAAATGCCACCAATGGGTGGCCTTCTACCTTGCAGCATTCATTTTGTGATGCTTGCCACACTTTGCTGCAGTGGTGTGTATGACACATGCAAGCAGAAAAAAGACATGTATTCAATGACAGCCTACACAACATTGCTGGTGAAATGGAGCTGGCTGTAAGGGTATCAATAACAGAGTAACACGTGTCATCAGGAACTGGACTGTGATATGAATGGAGAAATATGATGCATCAAAGAGAGAGCACTTACCCTTCTGTATGTATGTGAAGGGATGCTGAAGATGGGAGGTGTACTGCACACCTCAAAGGTTAGATCACAGTTGAATTTGTGTGGAAGAGGCAGGCAGTGAAGTATCACCATCAGGTCCTCTAGTCATCTATGCTGACAAAGTACTCAGCCATTGATGTCAATAGTGGTATTATATTGTAGACTTTGTGCATACCTGAACTGGCACACTCCTGAGTGGTCAGCCTGCTCTTGTTGACAGTACCTAGATGGGAGTGACCTACTGCTGGGTGTCAGTGCATCAGGCCACATTGGTTAGAATTCCCCCTTCGAATCTCTCCCCATTGAAGGTGAGGAGATGAAATCAGGCTTATAACCCATGATTGATCAGCCATGAACTCATATCCACATAATGTGCACAATATATAAACAATGAGACAGGTGTGAGTGTCAGCCTGATGAAGGATGAGCACACCCACCCTGCAGAAGGAAGAGTCAGATTGCAGGGCACTCATTTTATACATTACATACTGGCACTCTACACATGCCCCTCCAATAACCAGTGATCATGAGGAGTGACATGAGGAAGGCATACTCACAAGCCAGAGGCAGTGGCACAGTATATAAATGCTCGAGGATGTCCCCAAAAGAGCAGCAAATGAGAACACTGGGACACAACCACACAGCATGCCATCGAGTGCCAACTGCAAATGGGTGCCAGCAGAAGATGACAAAAGAACACAGCTGTCAGAGTGTGGCAAAGTTTGGGGAGAGAACACATCAAATAGGGAGAGACAAACATGCATAACATACGGATTTCAGATGGCAAATAGTTCGCACATGTCATAGTAGGTCAATGTAGGCATGGACTGCCTATCATCTACTCATCCATTGTACTGGTCAGTCTGTAATGATGCATAAATTGACTGATGGCTTACTAGATGTTGTTTCATATGCAGCTGCAAGGAGAACCTTCATCTACAAGGGGAGGAAATTAAATTGTATGCTCAGTGGTAAGAGTACTGTTACTCACCTGTGCCAATGCCTTGTCACGAGTCAAATAAATGGATGAATTGGGTTCATTAGCTTCCACTTTGTGTACAATGTCTGTAAGGGTAATCACATGTAGCGATCACGAAACATACCCAAAACTCTGATAATCAACAGGTCCTAAAAGATTACCAAAAGGTGCATGCACAAGACTTGCTGAATTCTGACACTCCTATGTAAGTATGTCAGGTCCTCAGAAGTTCTTTATAAGTAAAGTTGCCCTCTGTTGCAGTAAATACCAATAACCCCTCCCTCACAGTGTCCATGACGAGTTCTGACCAGCCAGAGTCCCCAGCCAACAATTCAACAACACTTTTTCAGCCAGCTGGTCCCATTACTGGTCTGCCTGAGCTTTTGGGTCATTCCAAATCTCCTTGCCAATCTTGCGCCCTGCTCACCCTTGAGTCTACCTCCAGTGTAGTTCCTGAAACACCAGGTGCCAACATGTCTGTATCCCTTTCATCAATCAACATGGAACCAGGTTCCTTTAGTCAGGCTAAACCAAGTATGCCATTGAGAGGAACACCCTCTGCTGTTGGAGCCCTCTCTATAAGGTGGCCTATGATCAACCTCCCATATGTTGGGACACCACTCCAGAACACCTGGCTTGGACCAATACCCAGAAAAATGCATGACTTGAGTGCTGATGTTCAGGCTGTCTTAGGAAAATGGTTGAAGGTATTTATACCACATAATAGTCATGGGGTACTACCAATTTCTAACTTTCTGATAGACTGACATGGATTACTCTGACCCTGTCAATGTTGATGATGAAGAATTTGATCAGGAAGAGGCATTTTTGCTCCTGGAAGTTGTGAGGGCACAGGCAACTGTCCATTGCCTCGAGCGGCAGCTAATGGATGCGAAAATAGATGAAAATGTTGCCCTAGGAAGTCTCTACAAATGTTGGGCCCGGGAATTGGACAGGAGGTTGGAAAATGCCAAAGCTGAACTTGGGTGCATTCATAATTCCATTTGGATGAGTGGAGGTAAACTTTGTGATAATTCTGCACACAAGTGTCCTCATCATGCATCAGGTTCGAGCATCAATGCTAGTACATCTTTCATTTCATAATGATAATACCCTTAATCTCACATACTATGCCCTGCCAAGGCTGAATCTCATCTGGTGTCTACTTCCACACTATATTTGTATCATTGTAGTCGATGTCCCTTTTAAAAAGTGTTTGTTTGTGTGCATAATGTCATGGTCACCCTTACTAGTAATGTGCCTCAACTCTATCACCTGTTCAGCTGCCTGCTTACAGTGTCACAATGAGACAAAGACAAGGACTCCCCCCCCCTTAACCAGCAACTCCAGCATAGCTGATATGGGGTGTAAGATCATTTACAAGTGCCATGTTGAGTCAGAGCAGATGTGTCATGGAGAACATTGGGATGGTTACTGCCAACTCAAGAATACCCTTCCAGTTCCAGACCAGAAGTCAAGCAAGGTTTCCCTTGATGTGAACCTCATGTCTACCCTCATATGCTATCTTCTGACCAGACTTCCCCCCCAGATGTTTGCATGCCTTCCCTACCATGCACACTGGCAAGGTACATTTCACCTTTTCTATCAACACTTCAATATCAACACAACCTGCTAGCTGCTGCTTGTCCCCTTGATATTGCTAGCATCTTCTATCTCTTGGTTAACATCACTGCAGACAGTTCATTTTGTGGCCATTCTCCACTCCCACTGCTTCAACCTCATTGCTCCTCCTGCCACCTGCTCAGCAACCAAGTTCGCTCACCAAAAGTCTTATGAGGAGGGCACTGACAATGAAGGTAAGGACTTCCAGCCCACCATCAGTAACTCCAGCACAACTGATGGGTACTGAAAGACTCTTTGCAAGCAATGCATTGAGTCAAAGCAGAGGCATTGTGAAGAGCTTTGGGAGAGTTACCACTGACTTACTGAAGATCTTCCATTTTTAATCCAGCAGGTTTCCCTCCTTGAGGTGAATCATGCATCTTCCATCCTTCACAGTTGTGCCATCTTCTAATCAAACTCCCCCACCAGGTCTTTTCATCCCTCTCCTTTTCCCTGCATGAAGTTCCACCCTTCTGTCACATTTGCTGTGTCACCACTCTGCTTGATATAACATTCCTCATCTTGGTGTCAAAATGATAGTTACTGTCTGGTGACTTTCTGGGTGTGATACATGGTAAGCACCAGATAACTAATATAAGTAGAATATTGCATACAATCTGAAGAGAAAAGTTCCCATTCCATTAACATTGTCTCAGGCTTGCCTCCATCCTCACTCCTCAAGCTCCATCCTGCTGAAGTATGACATTCATCATATGCCTGCAGAGTCCAACTCCATACATACCATCCTTACTGCTGTATGCCAATGATTTGGCACCTTTGTCCTTTCTGCTGCCTTGCTGCACATCCTTCCCAGAAGGTGATGTCATTAAGGATGTTCAATGCCTTACAGTCTCATAGTCTACACTTGTCTGTAGCTACATATATATACTTGTAAAAAAAATTGATACCCTCTCATTGTTGGGCCAAGTCTGGCCTGTCCTGGCTCATGCTTGACCTGATGTTGGGCTCTGAGCCCAGTCTGAGCTGCAGCTTTCGAGCTGGGCTGGACTTGGATAATGCTGCCACACCTGGGCCATTGTGCCAATGTGGCACTGTGTGCTGCTGTAGGCTGCTGTGGGCAACTCTTCTTGTGAGAGTACAAGGGGAAAGTGGGGAAAGCTGTAGGATAGACCTAGGCTCATCCAAAGGGGTGCTGAGTTGGAAGGAGATAGGAGGGAGGACTATAAGACAAGAGAGGATTTTTCTTGGTGATTGGGGAGTACTGGCAGCAAGGAACTCGAAAGTCTGCCTTAGATAGGTGACAGGGATTTTTCTGAGTGGGATGAAGCTTGTAGGGACTTGGGGCTTGAAGGGTAGCGATTGTAGACTCTTGTAGACAACAGAAAAATTCTTGTAGATGCAGGGGGACCGAATATATGAAGTGGCAGCAATTTTCTAGCACAGGGAAAACTTGAGGATGGCGAATAGATGATAAGACAGACTTTGGGGACTCTGGGTACGCTCTGAGGACTCGAAGATACTCTGGAAACGACTCTAGGGACTCAAAGGGACTCTTGGATACACAGATGGTGATGCCAAAAGGTGGGTGGTATTTTTCTAGGTACAGCAGACTTTATGTAGTGTAGGGACAACAGTTTCTAAGGTAAAGATTGGAATATATTGGATCTGTCATATGTCAAAAGGTAATAAGAGGAAACACAAAGGCTGATGCATCAAGAATCACATGCACTGCAGTGAAGTAAATGAAAACAAAACAAACAAAGGCCACAAAAAAATGAAAGTAAGTAAGGGAGAGATACAAGTGTGAACTTGTGATGAAAGGACATGCAGCAGGAGCTGGTGGTGATTCCATTGACTAACCTGGGATGTGGAGGGCGGTGTTACAAGGGTGGCCATGGTTTTGGCACTTGTAGCATGAATATAGATGCTGAGGGGATCAGGTGACACATGATAGGTCAGAGGGGATCACTGATGGACAGTGTCCAGTAGTCACATGTCAAAAGGGGACTGCATGGGATAGGGGATGGGCCTATTTTGGTAGGTGGGGAGTCAGCAGTGATTCTGCTGGTGGGAATAGGGGTGTGTGATGAGAGGGGCAGGTGTGATATATGTGATGTTAGAGCAGGCAGCAATGTCATTAGAGAAGATGCCATGATCATAGTAGGGCACATGAGCTAGCGACTAATGACACTGAGAAAGGCCACTATAGATGGTTTGCAGCTTCAGGGAGTATAGGCTCCCTACACCTCCCAGGGTCTTCAAATGCTGACCATCCTCAGTCAGGGGTACATGGTGATCAGCATGGAAATGGGATGACATCATACATGTGGTGTGGCTGTGCACAGATCAATGGGAAGGGGCATGGGGTTCTCAGTCACGTGCTGTGGCAAAAATACTTCTGTGTCAACAAAGGCCACCAAAATGTACCAAACAAAATGCCACTCCCAAGTCTTTCTTCCCTAAGTCCCACCACTACCCTCTTCCCTACTCTCAACCAGCTTTGCCTCAGACTGCAAGAAGATGTCATCTATCTTGTACATAGCTCCCGATGCTGCTAGGGCTGCCATACCCAAGATGTGGGTGGTGAACATGAAGAAACTGGAGACGATGATGAAGGAGATCCCTGACAAGTCAGTGGGGGAGGATGCAGAGCATGAGTGGCTGGCTAGGTACTATGACATGTCAGTGAGTGAGCACTGTGACTTATGCTACAACCTGAAGGTAACAAGGGGCTACAGGAGCATATTGAAAAGTTGTGCCAGTTCACCTCGGACTTCAGCACCAGTGTGCCTGACTATGACAATGACACCCAGGATGCAATTGGAGTGGCTTTCATGTGGTTAATGGAAATTCAGAGTCAGTTTCCACAATGCACATCCAAGGGAAAGGGCAAGGAAGTGCCACTTTCGAGGATGACTCAGGAAGATGGGGAAGGGGTCCAATGTTCACAGAGGCAAGTGGTAAAGGCAGCCAAGAGGGAGAGGGATAAATCCAAGGTACATATGACTACCAATCCTCCCTCTCCATCTCTCTAATGTTTTTGCCTTTCTAAGCCACTGTCCACTGACACTGCAGCTGGGAAGGAGCTGTCTGCTCCCAATGAGAGTGCATCGACACCTATTGAGGAGATGCATGGCATTGTCAAAATGGCTGTTGAAGATGCAGGGAGCAACCAAGAGCCATGCAGACTCTGCATGAGACTGGGGATCCTGTGCATGTGTGAGGAAGGCCAAGCATGTGAGAGGTGCCACCAGGGCAAGAAAAGGTGTGATAAGGCCTACAAGACTGGGTGGAAAGTGAGTCATGAATCCATGACACCACAACAACAAGCTCAAGAGAACACACAGTGGAAGAGCCAGGAAGGCCTGCCAGTGTCAACTGTGTCAATGAGCAAAAGACCAAAGACCATGTCTGCTCCCCCTCCAATTCCCACTGGATCCTCAGCATCATCATCGACACACAAGGTTCTCCCTGGAGTCTGACTTCTTGTCAATCCAGATGAAGAAACTTCTGTGCCAGTTACCACCCCAGGACCACCTCCACCTCCTCCTGCACCTCCCATTCCATTATTTCTCCCTTCCAGCACTCCTCCCACACCTGCTCCTGTCCCAGAACCCCCCAGAACCACAGAGGACCTGATCAAGGATGTGTCAGCATTCTTTGCCAGTCCCAGTGGCCTTTTGGATGAACAAGAAGCAGAGACAGCAACTGTGAAAATGCAAGAGGTCGCCATCGACCTAATTACACCACAGGGATCCCCACATGTATCGCCACCACCTGAGGAAGAGGTAGAGGATTCCCCACAACTGTCAAGGAGCAAACAACAAGCACAGAGAAGAGGTCAAAGAGCACTTGAGGAGTTGGATGCCATGATTGCCACTATTGGGGACTCGATCGCATGGAGTGAGGACTCACTGAGCCACCTATACTCACAGATATCACAGGTTACTGCCAAGGCAGGGACTATGGCTGTGTCAATTCACAGTACCAAACAGCAGCTTTGTTCTCTGCAGGAGTGGTGGGAGTGGTACATCATAGAGGGTCTGTAGCTAGACTCTATCAGTTGTGCCTTTGTGTAGAGTAATCACAGTGTGTGTCGGTCTCATAGGCAGTTTTCTGGTTGAGAGTATGAAAGCTGAGCTGAAATGAAAATATTGCTGCACATGTGGGTATAGTAAGAAGAAAAGTGTCTGTGGGCGATTGGAACATTCAGCAATAAATAAGGTGTTCATAAACAAAAAGAAGAAGAGGGAAGTAATGAGCAGTAACTGAAGGAGCAGCTTTTTATTGTCTTTCTTGGTAGCATATCCTTGGTGGTATTCTTTAATGAGAGGCAGTGAGTAAGTCTATGAAACAGGGTGAAAGAATGTAAAGTTTGACTTTGAGGGTATATTCATTTATACTGTTGACAGTCTTTTTTATTTCAAAGGTTGCATATAAGTAGATTGTCTGTCAAGTTAATGAAAGAAATGAAAGAAAGAAAGAAAAGAGAAGAAAAGAAACACAAGATGTAGGGTATAAGTTACTCATCTGACTCATCCCTAAGGACACCAGCGAGTTCTGGGTCAGGAAGGGAGTCACCTTTGAGTTGATCAATAGTGGAGTTTTCAAGGCCCACCAAGTGGGTGACCTCAATATGGGACTTGTTGTGTGGGTAGTAAGGAAACAGATGGAAGGCAGCATAGCAGAATTTCGAGATGGCACCATCAAGCTCTGCAAGGAGGTAAGATCCACCTTTGGTACAATGCACCACTGCCATAGGACCTAGGTAGTGGGGTTTCATCTTTCAATCTAGCTCCTTCTTGATACAAGAGTTCCTGACAAGCACAAGTGAACTGGGAGCAAAGTTGAAATTGTGGATGGTGTGCTCAAAACAGGATACAAAGTCTTTGGCAGAGGCAAAGCAGGATTTAAGGACTCACTCATGGATGAGCACCAGGTCTTCTGGATGCTTCTGCAGTTGTCGGGCATGGTTGGTGATGAGATTGGTGGTCGAGTAAAAGTCCACCTCAAAAGGGGAGAGGAACATCACTTCAGTGAAGTCAAAGGGTAGCCTGGGATGGACACTGTGAGCCATATAATATGGGGAGAATCCCATAGCTTTATGAACAGTGACTCGTTCTGCCCAGAACACTGATGGGGCAACCTCTGACCACCTTGATGCTTCTCCCTCACAACTCTTCACCATTGCTTCCCTAACATCAAAATGCCACCATTCTACAACACCATTTGCCTGTGAATTATAGGGTGAGATAGTGATGTGCCAAATGCCATAGGTCTTTGAGAGCCAGTCAAGAGCTAGAACATATGGACTGCTGTTGTCAGTGACAATTTCCCCAATGGCTCCCCAATGACATAGGATCTGCTCAAAGAGGAACTTGCCAATGGACTTTCCAGTTTCAGATCGAAGCATGGCCCACTCGGGGTAGCTGGTGAGGGAACAATGGGCTTGGGTAACATATCAGTAACCATTTGACTTCAGCATGATGAAGGTGTTGACATAGGCTTTGTAGAATAGGGGTTCAGAGATGGCAATGACAGGGGGAATATGAATATGATCGAGGCAGTGAATTTGACACTCATGACATGTCCTGATGTACCAGTGAATGTCCTGTTCTAGCATGGGCCACCAAAACCATATCAGTAAATGCATGCAGGTGGAGAAAATACCCTTATGGCCCAACTCATTGTGGGCTTGGTGGATAAGGCTGAGACATCTATGAGGGTGGACTACAAGTTGGTGATGACCCTGTGGCTCTTTCCTCCACAATTCTCTGCCTTTGACAAAGTACCTCATTGCTAATTGCACAAGGCTTTCTAAACCCTTCTCTCCTATCCCATCTGGCAGCTTCTTTGTCTCCAAAAATTCTTTCACCACCTCCAACCTCTCATCTCTCTGCTTCACTTTCTTGGTTCATGGAATTTCTATTTCTGTGTTATTGGGCAGTGTTTCATCTGTGGTAAAGATGCTGACATCCTGTGGTAAGGGACTGGATAAGCAATAGATGGACAGCAGCAATTCCAGACTAGGATGTAGCACTCAAGACCCTGGCTCTCGATGATTCATGAGTTCCATTGTGAAAGCTCCACATTCATCAACCCAGTCCTCATATTCTTCTTCATCTACTTCAGGGTCTTCATCAGCCTTGGGCCTCCTAGACAGTCCATCAGGTGCAGCATGCTTAGTGGCAGGTACATGGACAAGTTTGAAGTTGAAAAGGAGAATACCGGTGATCCAACGATTAATGGTGGCATCATGGGCTGCAAGTCAGGGTTATTTATCATGCCCTTGATATACCTAGCATCCACCTCCATGACCAAGTGCTGCATGCCAAATATATAAAGCTGTACATCATGAAGGGCTCGAAAAAGGCTGAAAAGTTCTAGTTTGGCTTGGCTATATCACCACTCTCAATCATTGAGAGTAATTGAGCTGGAATGAGTGGAGTATCTTTTGCCATCTTCACCTTCCTGCATGAGGATATATCCTATGGCAATGTTAGAGGTGTCAATGGCAAGGATGACAGGTAAGGCAGAATTATAGTCAATAGTTCAAAGGGCAGGAGATGACACAATGGCTGAGTGGAGATAATCCATTGCAGCATAATGTTCATCATGAAACTCAAAGGGAACATCTTTCTTGGTCAGTTTGACAAGGGGATGTGTGTGTTTGGTGAAATCTTTGATAAAGATTCAGCAATATGAACAAAGACCTAAGAACCCCCTGACTTCAGTGACATTAGTGCAATAAGGCCAATCTTTGATCTTTTGGACTTTTGCTTTGTCTGGGATCCTCCCCTCATATGATACCTTATGTCTGACAACCATGATAGAGGGAGCAGCAATTACACACTTCTTGGCGGAGACTGTGGCTCCCATGTGATGAAAGTGATGAAGGACTCAGTTGGTGTTCTGAAGGTGCTCCCAGAGGAAGTGGTGAATCCCAGAATTCTCAGGTATCATCTTGTAGGTTCCATCAGCATTTTGGTAGTGAGATTTTGGACCCTTGATAGGGCAGTTGTCAATGAAGGGAATGGTAACTTCAGGGATTTCTTCCTTCAGGATCCAGCAGATGTCTCCATGGAAGATTTGGACAGCATTGGTGTAACCCATAGGAAGTTTTGTGAGTTGAAGAGTGCTGATGGGGGTTTGGAAGGTAGTGAGGTTGTGGTAATCATCGTGAATGGACCTGTGGTCATATCCTACCATGAGATCTAGGATGCCATAAACTGAGTGGCAGGTGAAGGCTTCTGCAATCGAGTTGATGAAGGGGGGAACTGCAGAATCCTGAATAGAGACAGTGTTTAGTGGCTGCAAATCATGAACTAAATGGAGGGATTTTCCATCTTTCTTGATGATGCAAAACCACTTGGATCTATAGGATGAAGTTGATGGTCCATAGACTCCAGCAGCAACCTTTTCTTTAATGATGTTAACAACATCTCAAAAAATGGCAGGTGGGATAGGGATGTTTCATTTGACCCAAGGCTTGTGGGACAGCATCAGAATTTTCAGAGGGGGGAACATATCTTCATGAAAGGTCCCTTGTTCAGAGGTCTCCCAAGCAAAAGCTGCCTTGTGGGTACAAATGAGCCATTGAATGAGGTTTAACTCTGCTGGCCAAAGGAACTTGGCAGGGTCGAGATTGAGTTCTTCTGCTTGTTGCACCATAAATCTAGGTCCAGGAATGAAAGGAGGGGGGTGGTATGGTAATACAGGGAGATCTGTGAGAGGGTTACCAATCTCCTGATGCTCTACTCTGAACTTGACAAGCATTGCAGTTGGGATAGGTTTCACCTTCTTCACTACAGGTTTGTACTTTAAAACATGGAACACAGGGTCATAGTGAAAGGTAGTCTGTAGAACTGAAAGTGTCAGTGGAGAAACTGTAGTACTAGTGGAAAGTAAGAAGGGATCTTTTGGCAAAATGAAACTAGAATCAAATGGATCAAGAATGGGTGCACTATCAGGGGTATTGAGTAATAATGCCACAGCAGCCTTATTTTCTTTAGGGTCTGTATGAAAAGGTGAAACAAATGACCTCATCAAGGAAGGGGAATCTGAAACATAAAGGGAAAACACAGATACTATATTCTCTCGGTCTCCTTGAAACTCTGGTGAGTCATTGACCAACATTAAAAACCCTGTTCTCCAATATCTAAGCAGCAGTGGCATTCTTGGCAGGCAAAATACTCTGCCTCATCTTCTGGGTTTATGAACTGAGGGTGCTGGTAGAGACAATGACGGGGATGAGTCAGGATAAGTAATTGACAGCCAGAATTGGGGTCACAGATTTCTAGGGATTGTTCTCCATCTGGGAAGTCTCTGAGTATGCTACTGAGCAGACAGAAAAATGGGTGGCCTAGAAGGAGGTCAAATGGGGCTCTGTTGATGACTTGGATCTGGAGATGAGCCTCAATGGGCCCAATATGCAGAGAGGCATTTTTGATGACTCCTAAAGTGCTCTCTTTAGATTGGTTAGTGGCTTCAAGAGTCATGCACTGTAAAGGTTAGGTCCTTCTTGTCCACTTATTCACTTATCACTCAAATATACACATGACCAGTGTTATATTGAGTGATGAAGTAAGGTAGAAAAGAAGTTAAGCCCACTATAACGAGTGCCCTCCTACATACAGGTGCTCACCATTATGTAACACCTGTACAGTACCAGAGTTCAACCATGTTAATGAACTCTGTCCCAGCCCCTGTCTTAACAAGGGCTAAGCATGAGACAACCACTAAGTGCAAAACAATCACTAGGTCAGTAGTAACAGGTAAGGAGGGCTCTACCCTCCTTACACCCTCCCCCTGAAGAACCCACTTATGGGTTCTCCAAATTCAAATGACAACAGTTCCACACTACATACATATTTTATAATCACACTCATGTATATACAAACCATAAGTGTGATGGACCCAACGAGAATGCCATGTGAGTGGTCCGAGCATTACATAGGTGCAGGACTGCCCCCATCAACCTCCATGGGCAGCTCCCCCATGCTGGGAGCTGCTGGAGCCTCGAATTCCCAGTCCTCGATTTCCATACTTAGGACAACACCTCCAACTACCTCAGCACCCCTCAGCGAGTGTGCATTGGTGGGGATGGGCTCAACATTTCAGAAGTCCCAGAGTCCCAACTCTTGGGCACACTCCAGGTAGAATTTGAGGGAGTGCTTTTCTGCCATGTGATCATTGTTGGTGCCTGTGAGGTAATTGACCTGTGTCGTGCCATCATGGATGTGTTGCCCCTTCTCATGAAGTGCATCACTCTCATCGACCAGGAAGTTCACACCCCACGAGTAGAGGTCATTGGCCTCCTGGAAGCTCAGCCTGTTCTTGGTGAGATACTGGGCTATGTCCATAGGTGATGGTGCAACGTCCCTAGCTGCATCCCAGTTGCACTTGGCATCTGGGATGATGGTCAATCCTTCACTCTCCACAATGGCCCTGTACCAGCCAGCGACAGTGAATAGTCTGGCGAAATTATGACTCCACCTGTGTTGATTGGAGTCATAGCAGAATTGAGGTGCAAAGTACCCTTCCAGAATGAAGCCTCTGAGTCGTTGCATCAGAGCAGCCTCCTTGTCTTCGGTGAGCTCTTCGATTGGGCCAGCCACTCCTGGGAAGCTTGACATCTCATCAACATCTATGTACCTCTGGACGTACTCCCTCCAGTGCAGTAGAGGTTCTCCCCAGTTCAGAGCGAGCCTGGAAGTTTTGTCCTGGTGGGACCTTTTCTTTGGGTCCCTGCGATCGATTACTGGGGGTATTGCGGTTGGGGTTGTGGTGGTGACCTCAGGGACCATCATGATGGGGGAAAGTGCCATTGCCAGTTGAGGTCTCTCCATCTGGGGGGCAGGGGTCAACTCACAAGGGATAATGTCCACCTCCCAAGCCTCTACAGGTCTGGCCTGGGGTTCTATGTGGACCAGGTTAGGAGCGAGTCCCATGATGGAGGCCTTGTAGCTTTCATGCTTGGATTTGCCCTTGGCAGCCATCCAAGCAGGAGGGTGCCACTGTGAAAGAGCATAAGCAGCTACTGCATTTTTAGCCAGTTTCTGTCCTGTATAGTTGTCGATGTCAGCCAGGTACCTGTTAATCCAGGTGATGAGACATTGAGCCATCCTGGCATTTGGCATGTTACTCTCATCATCTTCCCTGGCAGTGCGAGCATAGACATTGTCTATTTCGCAGGGTTCATTGAGCAGGTGCACTGCACCTGGGGGGACTGCTCCAAATAAGGTTGGAGTGTAGCCTGCTGATATGGCCCTCTCCACATCATAGTGGTGGGGAGCTTCAAACTGGTAAAGGTTCTGCTGAACCTGAACATGCAGGAATTTCCTGCCATTCAGCAGAATGAATGCTTGGTGAGGGCACTCCCTCCAATCAATGGGGAACATTGTAGGGGCCTCTTTGAGGTGGTCAGTCAGGAGGGGCTGTTTGGGACAAGGCCATGTTTCCACAGACTCATCAGGAGTGTTGTGTGGCATCTCGTGGGATTCTACACAAGATGCAGGAGGGTCAGAGACTGGTATGGGGGTGGTGGCACGAGGAGGGGAGCAAAGTTGTTGACTACATGAAGTGGGGGGCGCCCCACTCCCTCCCCCTGAAAGACGAGCTGCCAGGCTCGAAGACGAAGGCCCAGCACCCGCTGGCTGGGGGGGGCAGTCGTGGTGGGGACTGGACACCAGGGATGCCCTGCATGCATGTTTGAGGTCATGGTCCTCTTCAAGGCACTCACACTCATCCTGGTAGTGGTGAGCACAGGACTGCCAGTAGTCTTGGTTGGCCTGAAGTCAGTTGACATCCCATTGCAAGGTCAAAATGTTGTCCAGCCCAAGGAGATGTGACAGCACATGCACACAATCAGATCATGTGTGTGCAAGGCCAGGCGACCCAAGTACCAGGTCTTGCACATATGCAGCATGTACATGGAGCACACGGTGCAGCCATCTGGCCAGCCACAGTCATCATGGACAACCATGCTGAACTCACTGGCATGCCACTTTTGATGTGGGGGTGAGACAGAATGCTCATGACAATGTTTGGCATCACATGAGCATGGGCGAGGGGGAGAAGGAGACCTGGAGTTTGCCAGTGACCAACCATGAGGGGGGGTGTTGTCCCATGTGCACCATTTGGAGGTATGACAACATGCCCCATCTTCTGGGGACATGGGCACATCAGAGATGGCAGCAGTGTCTTCAGAAGAAGGCACTGCTGGGGTGTGAGGGGTGGTGTAGCAGTGAGACATGGTATACAGGGCGGGGGTGGTAACAAGTGGTTGTGGTAAGAGGTGAGAACAGGAATGGGTCAGAAAATTGCATAAGAAGGAACAATTGCATAATCAAGGCGAATTTCATAACTAAAATGATAATGTTCACTTGTTGGTAAACCAACTCTAAATCTAAGGCTGGCAGCAAGTCCAAATGTGGGTCCATGGGAGAGAACAGTGTAGTCATGTGTGGGGACTGAGTGTGACTTACAAGTCTCTCCCCTACTACACATTAGCTTCCATAGTACACCAACTGCATTTAGGCAGTCAGTGAGGTTCATCCATGCCATGTAACTCAAGGTACCTATCTAGGGCCTTGAGGTCCTTGCAATGTAGGTAAGGTTCCCAAGTGGAGTCGCCCAGACTCCACTTGACTAGGAATTCCAGCTGACAGCCCACCCAGCAGTGGGTGGTTATTTTGTCGACTATCCATTCTGCATCATCAGGGATGCCCACATCATAGAAGATGTGAGCATCACATTTGGGGAACATAGTGTTGTCATTGGGTTCATGACAACACAGGAGATTGGTGTGGAAGGTTGGGTGGATACATTGTTCCTGGAGCTGCCAAAGCAGCTCCAGAGTGTACATGTCCATAGATGGGTTTGCTCATATAATTTTCATGGGGCCAATATACTTGGGGAGGAGCTTTTGTGCATGTCCCTTGGGCAAGGTGAGATTCTTCATGGATAGGTACACCAGGTCTCCCTCATTGTACTTCCCTCCTTCCCTTCATCATTTGTTAGTGTGGTGTGTCTGCACCACACAGGCCTTGATTATGGTGTTGTGGGCCATCACCAGGTTCTCCTTTGCTCAACAGACAAAGGATGTTACCCCAGGAGCAGTCATGACTGACTGTTCCTTGACATTGGGCAGTGATCAGGGCAGGTACCCATATGTCAGCTTGAATGGTGTGAATCCTGTCAAGCTGCTTATGCTTGAGTTGATGGCAAACTCAACCATCAGTAGCTTTGCAGCCCAGTCCCATTGGTCTGGAGAGACTAGCCCCCATAGGATTTGCAATATGTTCTGTATCACGCATTCGGAAGCTCCATCTGTTTGAGGATGGAAGGCCATGGACATTAGCAGCTTCACATCCAGGAGTCTGTGGACCTCATGCCAGAACTGCAAGGTGAACTTGGCATCATGATCTGATACAATCATGTTGGGGAGACCATGTAACCTCACAATCTCCCAGATGAAAACCCATGTGAGTTCAGATGCTCATATGGTGGTGTTGACCAGCACAAGATGAACAAGGGATGTCAATTGACACAGCATGACCCATAGGTAGTTGGTGCTGTTGCTTTCAGGGAATGGGCTGACAAAGTCCATCACAATGGCATTCCATGGCCTCTTAGGGATCGGCAGGGAATGGAGTAGGCCTGCCAGCCTTGCATTGTTGGCCTTGGTGGTCTGGCAAACCAGGCATGATTTACAAAATTGGTCAACTTCCTTGCCCATGCCAGGCCACCAGAAATGCCTATGTATGTAGTCTCTGGTGCACAATGCTCCAAAGTGACTGAGCATCTTGTGTGCATGCTCGATCACTTGCACTGGCAATCGATCGTTTCTCCAGTCTACCTGAGGGAGACAGAGTACTCTGTCTCCTGTTGTGACCTTCAAGTAGATCAGTCCATTGTTGATGTCGAAACCTTTGTGGTGATCTGGGTGTAGGATCACCTTTGCCAGGATGGGATCTGCTGGGTAGCCCTGCCAGACACAGTTGAGGAAGCCATGCTCACCCTGGAAGTGGGTAATGAGCATTTGTGGGTCCCCTGCAGAGTCGAGTAGAGTAGGATCCCCACTTGTGGAGGTGCGAGTGGGTTCTTCCCTTCCCTTCTCTGCATGTTGTCTCAGCATGTTGGCTTCCATTCAGCATTCCTCCACCAGCTCTCCTATTTTCGGTGTCTCATCTCACATTGCTGCAAGATGCAACTCTCTCAGTCTGTCAATTGGGAGGTCATCCCCCTCTGGATCAAGGTGAATGTTGGCTGTCGCCCATTTGATGGTCTACTTTGGTGCTTCGTCTCCCCCATCTGTCTTGTAATATCGAGACAGACAATTGGCCACCCTGTTTTCCGACCCTTTGAGGTATATGATCTTGGTGTCGAACCATGATAAATAGTCCACCCAGCACATCTGATGGCTGGATAGGTGTTGTTGTGTGCAAAGAAACTGGAGGGCTTTGTGGCCTGTGATCACCTTGAAGTGGAAGCCAAGGAGTTTGTCTTCCCACTTCAATAGCACCTCAA
Organism: Pisolithus marmoratus; assembly: GCA_024613145.1. Taxonomy (NCBI): domain Eukaryota; kingdom Fungi; phylum Basidiomycota; class Agaricomycetes; order Boletales; family Pisolithaceae; genus Pisolithus; species Pisolithus marmoratus. The sequence goes on along the minus strand of JANFAE010000223.1, from coordinate 2,544 downwards.
GGATGGCAAGAGTTTCTCTCTTGAACATCCAATAGTTGTGTTGGGTGTCCATGAGCTTCTTCGACATGAATCCTGCCAGACGACATCCTTGCCAGGTCAGGCCTTGGCCATACAGCACCCCTATTCCATATAGTGACACATTGCAAACAAGCCAAATAGGCTCATTTGATTTTGGGTCTACAGGTCATAGGATTGGATACTTACAGGCAAGGTCCTTGATTGCCTGGAAGCATCTATTGTGAATTTCACACCAGAGGAAGGAGTGGCCATTCCTCTGGATTCCTGGCAGGGGCATCATGTATGTGGATACATCTGGCATGAATGGTGCCAGATATTTGACTAGGCCCAAGAATCATTGTATCTTGTTCAGGTTCCTGGGCTTCTGCCAGTTGCAGATGCAGGCCATCTTGTCCTCATCTGCATGAACTCCTCTGTCATCGATTATGTGACCGAGGCAATCTAGTCTCTTGGCAAATAGGTCGACCTTATCCCTTTCAAGATAGAAATCAGCCTTCACAAGTGTGTCAAGCATGAGGGACACATGTTCCACGTGGTCCTCTATTGTGTTTCTGTACATGAATGTATTGTCTAAGTATGCATGTACTATCCTAGCTATATACTCTTGCAGCATCACCATTATCAGCCATTGGAAGGTGGCTGGTGCATTGCAGTCTCCTTGCTGCATGACGTGACTCAGGAAGGTGCCAAAGACAGTCGAGCAAGCTGTCTTTGGGACGTTGTTGGGATCGATCCTGACTTGTTTGTATGCATTTGACAAGTTGATTTTGGAGCAATACTTCACTCGTGCAATGTCCATCCGAATCTGGTCTTGGTCAGGGAATGGGGTGACATCCTTGACCATGTTGTTGTTGCACTTTCTGCAGTCAGTGACCATCCTGAGTTTCCCATTCTTCTTTGGGATCCAGAGCATCGGTACTGCTTGCAGTACGCTTGCTCTCACCCACCATCCAGCCTTCATACATATATAGTTGGATCTTTTCCACCAGCTGAGGTTTCAGTGAGTCCGGGCAGCACGGCAAATGGTAGGTGTGATGCATACCCTTGTCGATCAAGGGTATGCGGTGATTTACTTCTCAGAGTGGTGGCATTCTGGCGACCACTCCCTTCATACAATCCTCATACTTTTTATATAGCTCTTCCCTCAGACAAGGGATATCATCATCTGAGTATTTCCAGGGCTTCATATGTGCAAGCATAGCTTGCTGTTCACCCCTGAATGCTGATGTAGATTCCTCAAGATTTTGGTGAGGCATGGCAGGGCCAGGATTATTCCTTGTTGGTATGGCCCCACCAGATAGTCAGGCACTCTTTGGTGTCAAGGACAGCATCTCCTTATGCCGTCCTTTCTCCTGTGGTCAATTTTCCACAGAACTGGATATATCCAGTTCTGTGAGTGCGGGAATGGTGGTACCCCCCAATCTCTATTGTATTCATATCAAATTTCAATTGCACTCCATGCAATCAGAGGAAGGGGATTCTGATGATGCAGTTGTATTGATCAATATTTGTGATGTCGAAATAGGCATCACATGTGAAGGCTCCCAGACACAGCTTCATCTGGGAGCTGTGGGTGATCTTAGAGCAGCTTCCAACACATCCCAATTGTAGCATCAACTGGGATGCCAGTGTGAACATAGGCAATTTTGTGACTGTTGCAAATGCAGGGCTCATGAAATTGGTTGTGCTCCCTGTGTCTATCATGGTCAACACCTCGCAGCCATTGACCTGTGCCTTTACTATCACACAAGCTCATGCTTGTGGGGGGATTGCTGGCCTAGGGGTAATGGTGGTATTGGTGCACATCCCATATTGGAATGCATGGTTGTTTTCTTCAGTTGGATGGAGGGCCATCAGTCATCGAGGGCTGTCTGGGATCACTGGGACTGCTGGATCGATATACAAATGTGGATCACCACCTACAGCTCTCACGAGTGCACAAGAGCCTGTCAGCCAGCATCCACAGCTCCCTTCGGAGGTGCTCACTCTCCTGCACTGATTGCTGCATCCGTTGTTCATTTCCAGATCACTGCTCCCCAAATACTCTGGATTAGCTCCCCCATTCTATCTATGTCCATCCTGGCCATCCAGAATTCCCTCAACAAGGGTGCAACACTCATCGAGGCATCATGTTCCCTAGGCTGGAGGGAATTGCACATCCTCACAACCTGATGACCTATACTAGTCAGGGACGCATGGACCTCAGCCACGTCTACCACTGGTCGATCATCCTCTATCATGTCGTCAAGTTGGGCAATGGCGAGGTCAACAGTGGCCTCTGTATGGTTCAATTCCTCCAACACATATCCTATGTGGGGGAGCACCACTTCACCCATTGCCTCCTCTCTCATGTCCCATCCTGCATTGTATGCCTCTTCATCTCTGCTGCCTGGGAACAGCACATGCGGCTATCAATGATGGTACCTCTGCGAGCTCATCTCTTATGATATGAGCTCTGTATATTCTGCACATCTGACAGTCATCAACATGTGTCAGACTGAAATGTTCTGAGTAGTGCCAGGTGTG